>PVJA010022949.1:0-33604 GCA_004027025.1 Myocastor coypus
GTGTATGTATCTGCTTCCTCTTAGTCCAAAGAGAAGTATATTCTTTCCTGTTTTTTTTTTTCTTTCTTTCTTTCTTTTTTCTATGCAACATTAATAGGGAGGTGGGTCATGCCCACACACTGCACTCTATAGAATGATTGTGAGGACAATATGCAATATGTCAACTTTCAAAGAAAAAAAGGGGGAAAAGAAAAAAAAATAAAGTAATGTGGATTTAGAAAGGTTAATGTTTAGTTGTTTGATCAATCTTATATACCTATATGTATTAATCTAAACTGATCCGATGATGAAAATATGTAATATAACCATTGTTAAATTTAAACAATAAAAGAATTGAAAAAAAATAAAAATAAAAGGTTGGGAATAAATAAAAAAAAAGAATAATAGCACTTTGTTATTAGTAAGAAAGGTTAGAATATATCAACATAACTTGAAATTTTAAAGTGATGTTACAGAAAATGAAACTTCTAGGGTGAAAGATATCCTAAAATACTCTCTGAAAGCACCAGAAAGTGGCTTCAGAATATGATCTCTGCCAACCTCCCAATCTCCCAATTTTTGTTCTTTTGGGAAACAGTCTAAATATGTGATAGAGAGCAGATTAATATTAATCATTAATATTAACTATGGAGACTCTGCTGACAATTGAGTCTCTTCATTAGGTCTGAGGTTTAAGTTAATAAGCATAATCCTGTGGCTCACGCTGCTGCCTATTCATCTGCCAGCTTTAATGGTAATATCAGAGAGTTTCATTCTGATTTGAAAGGTATTTGATCTGAAAGAGTATATAACATGCATGGCATCATAAGGTACTGATAAAAAAAAAAAGTAGTGGCCCTCACTTCCATGAACCTGAACGCATGTACATGTATTCTGACCATTTATGTATTTTGCCTATGAAACAAACTAAATTATAAACTTCAAGTAAGATGAACATATTTATTTTCATTATAAAAAAATAATTAACCACAACTGTGAATAGCATGGAGTGAGTGCCCTTTTCTAAGGAACATATGCTAAAGATGTTTGGACTCTTGGGTACATTTCAATGTGTCCTTCAGTTAGCCCACAGAGAGGGTATCTTTGTTTTTCACTCATTTGTAGAGATGAAGCTCATCCTCATGTATAATATTGAAGAGAGGTAAATGCCACAACTCTGGAAATACAAATTATATTGACAATGACAAACTGGCAAGCATTGTTACCTGTGTTTTTAGGGTCCCAGAGCTAACACATGAAGGAACTTGATTTTAAGACTTCTCCCATTATCATTGCATTGTCCTATTCCAGTAGTTCTTTTTTTTTTTTTTTTTTTTTTTTTTCAGGACCAGGGTTTGAACTCATGACCTTGCATTTGCTAGGCAGGCACTTCTGCCATGGAGCTATCTCCCTGGCCCCCTACTCCAGTAGTTTTTCAAAACAAGATACCCAATAAAATTTCAATGATTCAAGGGGTAGGCTTCTAAACTAATGAAGATATTTTTTCTCCTTCATTGAATTTATCTTCATTTACTCTCTATAAAAATAACTTGCTCCCAGATATAGGATATTTGTCTGCAACTGATTATCTTACACACAGGATAGTTGGGATATTTTTACTGCTGATTTTTACTGGTCTGTTGAAAGGAATAGTTAATGCTGAATTTATTTTCTTATTTTTAAATTTTTGGACCAATTTTACATGTTTGCATCTGGTTTCTGAACAATTAATTTGAAGACAATACATAATATAGCAACCATTGTTGAATTCTAAATCATCTTATTTAGTGAAATTCTGCATTTTTTCTAAAGTTTATTGTTATCACTTTATTCTCATTAAAATATTTAAAGAAGAACATTAGGGTATTGGTGTCAAGTGTATGGTAATGGTTTAGATGGTTTCCTCTGTAAATGCAGACTTGTTGCTTGTAGCCATAGTTTTTCTGTTTCATTTGTTGAGTCATTATCTGAATAAATTGGACTGCATGTAGGAAAACTTCACAATTCATAATACATTTTGTTCTGGGAGTGTTTCTCACTGTGAGAGGAAAAAAATGTAAGAATCCAAGATGAAAGAGTTTTAAATCATTGGATCCTGGAATGCTGTGCTGGCCCCACCCCAGGGGTACACTGGGATAGTGTTTGAGACTGGAAGTGGTGGCATGAACCTGTAATCCCAGCACTTGGGGTACTGCGAACAGGAGTATGACTATGAGTCTGATCTGCGTAGTGAAACCCTGTACACCCTGTACTAAATACATAAAAAGATTTTTTAAAAATCCATTTAGAACAATGTAGATATTGTAAAAGTTACAACATCTGAGGTGATTGAAAATTAATGATTATCATGTCCTTCAAAAAATTAGTGCTTCCTTGTAAAATATAATAGTTACATTCATTCAAGGAAATTTGTACACATAGTTTTACCTTCCTGCTTAAGCAAGTCATGAGATGAATATCAAAACTCAGGTATATAAATACATCATTACAGAAGAATATATAGGTAATGGAACTGACATAATTGAAAGAATGTTCAGTCCCACTTGTAAGCATAGAGATATACATCTGAACTATTTTCAAGTATGAAAATGAAAACGTAGATAACATGTAGTTGGTGATTATACAGTGAGGTGGAAGCCTTAAAACATAGCAGATGTATACCACTGTACACAGCAAATGTGTACTACTTTATGGAAATTACCTGAAAAATACATTTCACTGACTTTTAAAATGTTTGTCATTTTTGTTTCATCATTTCGATTTATCAGAAGTTATTTCAAAAACAAAGCAAAGATCATAAAATTGCCCAAAACTATGAAAGTTTTACTTTTATATTTACCGTGGAAATTTAAGTCCATAAATGAAAGAAATGATTAATTTAATTATAGTCATTAAATTATATTTGTAAATGCTCAATTATAGTAAAATATTTAATGCATAATTTTATTTTAGAAATACTATTAGAAAAATGTAATCTCAATTCCATAAATATATGAATGGGAGGAAATTGAAATTGAACAACTTAGATAAGAATAAATACCTTTCATTTGTATAATTCATAAATTATTTGTACAATGTATTTTATTTTTACATGGAAAATGAATGAATACTAGTTTAACATAATATATATATGTGTGTATGTATATATATATATATATATATATATATATATGTATGTATAGTAATGTAAGCACCACTTAACTGTGCATATATATTTTTTGATTTTGAAAAGGAAAACTACAATAAAAATGATACAGAATTTTAAGACAAGACGACAAAAAATTAGCAATGTTTATTATATTACATATTATTATCTTCAACAATTGCTCAGATTATCAGATATAGGCTTGCAAAATTGATCCAGCAAGCTATATAAGCATTAATTATTCCTTTCAAAGGACTAATAGAAATTGGTAGTATAATTATCTTTAATATCTTGTGCGTGTATATATTCACATCTTTTTTTTTTTTCTTAGCTCTTTTCTCCTTTCCACCGTCCCAGTAGTCCTTTTCTTTTAACCAGTTTTTCTCCTTTTCATGATACTTTTGGGGCTTATATACTCTTTGAGTTGCATACGGTGAGGAGATCATACAGTGTTTACACATGTGAATCTGATTTATTTCACTTATTACAGTGGTCTTCAGTTGTATCCACTTACAAAAGCCTCAGGTTTATCTTCCTTTATGACTGAGTAATATTCTATTACATAAACTTATCGTATCTTTTGATAAATTCCTCAGTTGATGGGCATTTTTTTCCTAAAATTTAGCTATGACAAATTGTGCTGCTATAAATATAGGTCACATATTTTGCTATGCTAGATGTTTTCCATTCTTCTGTAAAACACCCAGAAAGGTAATAACTTGGTCAAAAGGACCTCTAATTCTAGTTTTCTGAGGAATCACCTAATTTCCATATCTACTAGAGAAATGCTTTTGCTTCTCTGCATATTTTCAAGATAAGAAATATGATTTTTTTCAATATTAATAATATGATCTTTCTCATTTCAAATTCATAGGTTCTATTTTAATCTATGCTCTTTTGGTCTCAGCATATGATTTCAGCTATGATAAATATCATCTCCCCAATTAAGGATGTGTTTTGGGTAAGGACTTCAGTTTTCTGAGTGGATAATAATTATACTATCAAAGTGATTGTCAAAACATGACCTTCTTCTTAATTGGTATTAAAGCCTACCTGACCCTCTTGTGCCTGTCATGGACAAAATGTTTAAACTCTCTACAGCTCATGGTGTATCAAGGAGAGAAAATTTTAGCAAAAACACAAGAAAAATCGTCTGAAAGTCATATCACCTAGAATTTCTTTAGATAAATGATTTTCCATTTTTTTTGTAACAGAACCAGAATCATTTCTTAAATCATACCTAGAAACTAAGTGATGTTTCTCTGTATTGCTTTCTCTGCAGTCAGCCCTTTGCCTTGTTGTCTGAAAGGAGTCCCAGGTACACTTGAAATCTGTGGAAAACCATGGAAGAAATACTGTTCTGGATATTTAGTTTGTCAATGAGAAGAGTATAATTCAGGGAACTCTTGCATGCATTTTCCAGTAGGAAACACTTGTCACATTTTCCATGTTGTATTTACTATAAGAAACCGTATCATAAATCATTTTGTGTTTCACCAGTAAGCATATTTCAGGTAAGAGAAGTCTAATTAAGGATCCACAAGAGAAATTCTTGTAATGTCTAAGTTCAGAAAAACTTCATATTTTTCCTAATAGATCATTTTCCTTTTTACTTTAACCACCAGGAGTCTTAGAGCCATACATGGCTGTATAGAATGTGCTAGTGAAAATTACTGTGAGATAATGTTAATTTTCACTTTATTTTTTTCCTTTATCCTCAGTCTTTTTTTGTGAATATTTTAGAAGTCCTTGAAACCTATAAGAACACTAACTCAAGTTTAAGAAGCCCACCTATATTTCTTTATCAATCATCTATATATTCATGCTGTCCTTTTGAAAATTCAACCCTAACTTTGTTGACAATATTCCTCAGAACTAGTTTGCTAGCATTCTTTCATTGAATGAAAGTATTCTAGTATCATTTGTTCAGAAAGCTGTAATATACTTAGTTTGTACTATTGGTTAAATAATACAAAAGTATTGGATAAAAGAGAGCTTCATATCTATAGTTATTTAAGAACTTGTAAAGTGGGCACATATAAATTTGACATACCAAAATTTAAAAAAATACTTTACAAAATATATACTTACTACAATTTATTGGAATAAAGTATCTCTCTGAGCATAATCCAGGTAAAGCAAATGATGACACCATAGTTACTGCAATGAAATGGATGATTTGTATGTATTCTAATTTGCTTCTAACAAGTAAAAGCATGATTTGCACAAACAAAACATAGAAACAGTTGTGCTGGGATTTATTTCAAATAAAAAGTACTTAGCCTGCTTCATAAAATAAAGGTAATGTAATTAATTTTTATTTTGATTTCTACTCATTCCATCTGTTGAGTGATAAGAAGTCAATCTAAAGAGGTAATCTAATCAGGAATCAAAGGTGTCTCAATGGAAAACAGTTGTCTTTGGCAACAGTGATTGAAAAACATTAATTTACAAAGAAAAAGAAATCTTCAGATGTATACCAAAATGTTAACTTAGTCTTATCCTTTTCAAAGTTGCACCATAATTGTAAGAGAATATACAAATAAAATATATGCTGTACTGAGAGACGTTGAAGAATATCTATGAAATTATAAAATGGTTATCCAAAAATCAGGTGATACATAACTAATAGGTTCAAAAATGCTATTTAATGCAATGTTAATATCTATCATTTCTTGTTGCATTCATTGGCTTTATGCTAAGTACATGTTAACCTACTATTCCTTCAAAACACTATATTATTAGGGGTTGGGGGATATAGTTCAGTAGAATAAACGCTTGCCTGCCAAGTGCAAGGGCCTGAGTTCTATCCCTGGTACCTCAAAAAACAAAAGAAATAAAAACAAACAAACAAAAAAGGCCCACTATTTTTATATCCGTATTTATTGTGGGAAAAATATCAGAATTTTCAAGAAGTTGTTGCAGCACACATAGGTAAAACCTAGCATTCCAAATGATCTGTGGCCACAAAGACAACTTTCTCTTCTCTGTGTTACATAGTCTTTAGTGTAAATTTCAGAATTCTTTCAATTCAGAAAAGGAGTGAAAGTGCTACATATAGAAATGAAAGAAAATGAGGCATGGTTTTTCTTATGTGAAAACTATAAATATATCAAATATATTCACCTATATAGTAGCTAATAGGAAAAAAGAGACATAAAATGTTAATACAATAAAGCCTGGACTATATATGGAAAAATTTACCAAGATGACTTCCTAAACCCAGTCTTTAGTGGCTTCTTCTATAGTTTATCTTATATTTATGCCTGTACAAATAATTTAGTGTTACTTATTTTTAAAAGACTATCTCATGTTCAACTCTGATGAAATGCTTATGCCAAATTAATTGGGAATGATGCAATTATTTGAGGAATCAGATGAAAAAGCAAATTGATCATTACGTTTCAGATAATTTCAATTTCTCCTCTACTTCCTATTTTCATCTCATCTCATAATTTATGTTTTTTCTTTTTTGTTGTTGTTGTTTGTTTGTTTGTTTGTTTCTGGATACAGGGACCAAACTTAGGACCTTGTACTTGCCAGGCAGGCACTTGTGCCCCTAAGCTATCTCTCTGACCCTAATGTTTTTAGATATTTAATAAGTCAAGCCTTAAGAAATGTGTTCACTGTTGTTAAGTTTCTAAAGTTCACAGAAACAAAATATGTGAACAACCCTTTTAAAATATCTTATCACATTGTGTTTTCAATGTTCATTTGTTATAGATTTTATGAGGAGAAACAGAGAGAGAGACAGAGACAGAGACAGAGGAGACAGAGACAGACAGAGAAAGAGATTGGAATCTGAAATAGATATTGCTAAACCATATATTAAATATCATTAAATGTGTGAGAAATAAATCAAGGAGATTTTAACAACAAATCTCTTTATTAAGTGGAAATGATATAATCAATCATGTAATTAAATGGCAAGAATACTGAGCATAACAGAAACGGAAGATATCTGATTGCAAGGCAGTCAAATCATCAGGCCAAACCAAGTAATAACATAAAGGACCAAATGATCAGTTAAAAAGAAAATTAAATCAATTTAAATTAGTCCTCAGGACTTTTCAGACAGCAAAAGCAATGAGAAGCATGCTATATAATTCCCATCATTAACTTAAGTAACTTTAAAGAAGCAACATCGGTCAATACCTTGTTTTAAGTAACTTGCAGTGGATTTGTACTGTGCAATAGGAATGCTGTTAAGAGACTATTCCATCTGAGTTAAATTACTTGAAACACAAAGTAAAAATAAAGAAGAATTCAGGCAAATCTACTTTGCAGGAAGCATTGCTATGTGTGACTGTTCTAATATATGGAACACTGAAACCTCTGGGAAAATGTAATATATTTTTAAAAGAAATTCACAGAAACAATAATTTTTTAGCTTTTTCATATATCATACCATGAGGAATTGTAGAAGCAGCAACCAGGAAGAAATGCACATTCTGTTATTTGCTGATCTGAATGTTCAGTTAGAGGGTTATTTCATTAGAGTCAATGTTTGACGAATGAGTCAGAATATCTAAGGTTGATGCATCGGCACCTCATTTCTACTCAAATGCACTGAGAAAAACTTATTTATTTTGTTAGAGTATTTTTCCACAATTGAGGTGCTCTGGAAAATCTATCGTTATTTTATTCTTTGTTCTAGGATCTTTTGTTGAAAAAAGCCACCTTTTTCATCATAGAAGCAAATTATTTCATCTGTCAGGGAAACCTGGCTCTCTGAAGCTCCTGTCCTGTCTTGTATCTCAGTGTCAAGCTTCTCTAAGACCTGAAGGCAATGGATTATGTTCTCTTCTAAAGATAAGGGTTCCCCCTGTTTCTGGTAGCAGTAGAAGAAAATATTGTGGATTTTACTGCCTTTAGTGTATGACATTAAAGCAGTTAAACATTTTAAAAATCTGTGGTTAAGAAAATGTTTGTAATTTTTGATAAATTTTAATAATCCCATGACAACTCTGTTCTGTTTTATCTACTTGTCTTAGTTACTTTTTACTCATTGCTGGGACAAATACCCAACACTCAAAATGAAGGAAGGAAAGGTTTATTTAGCTCAGTTTGTGAAGGTTTCAGTCCACATTCGGCTGGCCCAAGGCTGAGTGGAGCAGGGCAGACAGCATCCAGTTCATGGCGGCAGAACAGCAACAAAATGATGGCAGAGGTAGCCAACCAAACAGGGCAGCAGAGAGCAAGGGCTCTAGTCTATCTCTCTGTCTCTCTTTATATTACATTCAGGTTCTCCGCCTCAGCCTCTGCCTTAGGCTACACCCATAATTCCAGAAGTACTGAGACCCGTAATCCCATCAGTACTAAAACCCATAATCCCAGGGATCATGGATCAAGTTTCAAACTCTAGAAGTGCCCGTCCCCTGACTCATGAGGCTTTGGGGGGACAACTAGACATAAACCATAACATTCCACCCCTGGACCTCCAAAGTCTCATACATATCCCTTTGTACAAAAGACATTTTAGTCCATCTGGAAGAGTTGCCAAAGTACCAATAGTTTCAGCATTGCTGAGAAGTCCAAATCCCAAGTCTCCTCCAAGATCCAAGGCAAACTCTCAACTGTGAGCCCCTGTACAATAGAAGAGTTAAACATATCCAACATTCAAAGGCATAAGATAAACGTTACAATTCCAAAAGTTGCAAACAACAGGGTAATACCAAACACTGGGACCAGCATATGTCCAAAATCCATAAGGGTAGACATTAAATCCCATAGTTCCAGCTGGAGCATCCAAAGCAGTCTGTACTGTGTTGCCAGCATCATGCAACTCTGCTCCTATGGCACTCTTGGTGGTAATTCCCGTGGCTTCTCTTAGGCCGGCCTTGCTCCCTCTTAGCACGATCCATGTTCCTGTCTTTTTCAAACTTCTGGAGTTTCCACTCAACAGGCTTCTCACAACCAGCTTTACACACTTCCCTTTCAGGGGCACACTGCCTGGCCTCCCAGGCCTTCTTCTGAAATCGAGGTGGAAGCCTTCTTAACCTCAGAATTCCCACATTCTGCATACGCCTATATGGATAATGCCAAGGGTTGCTGCCAGCTGGAGCAGTAGCCGGGCTTCCTTCTCTCTTGGCTGAAGGGGTCAAGGGCCTAGATCGCTGAGCACCCTGACCCTGATTCCAAAAACAAATTCTCCATTCCAGTGCCATTCTGGGACCTGGTTTGGCCGCTGCCACCATTCTGGTACTTGCGTCTCTGAGGCTTTCTTCTCGAGGCAAAGCTCTGTCCTTTGCAATTCTGGGGCTGTAAAGGGCCAAGAGTGGCCACCTCTTGCGATGCCCTCAGGCCATTCTCTGGTTCCTTCCCAGCAAAAGAGATCCTCTCAGCTCCATCTTTGCAGTCCTGGTGCTTCCTTTCTGGCCAAACTCACATTTTAAATCATCCTTCTTGGCTCTCTGCTCTTGATTTTGAACATAAATCTGGCTAAAAGCCACCAATAACAACCACGCCACTGCTCCAATAGTTTGCTGCTTTGAAATATCTCTTGAAAGATTAATCAGTCCGCCATGCTTAATTTCAGTCTTAGGCAAAGTCTCTGGTCACGAGCTAAATTCCAACAGACTTTCAGCCAGTCCATAGCACAAATCATCTGGAGTCCAATGACCAATGCTATCCTTTTTTTCCAGCAAAAACGTCCTCAGCCTGGTCTTTACAGGCAGGCCTTCTGTCTGTCTTCTGGTCCAAGCTATGACCAGAATCGCTCAAGCTGAACAGCTGAAGCCGTTCTAGTGCTTTGTTTTTAGCTGACATCTCTGAACCTCTCTTATCTGTTCCCATAAGCCATTCCCAAAAGCTTGTAATCCATATGGTCAGGTAGTCGCAGTAAGGACCCCACTTCTCTGGTACCAAATTCTGTCTTAGTTACTTTTTACTCATTGCTGGGACAAACACCCAACACTCAAAATGAAGGAAGGAAAGGTTTATTTAGCTCACAGTTGGTGAAGGTTTAAGTACATATGTGGCTGGCCCAACGCTGAGTGGAACAGAGCAGAGAGCATCCAGTTCATGGCGGCAGAACAGCAACAAAATGGTGGCAGAGGCAGCCAACCAAACAGGGCAGCAGAGAGCAAGGGCTCTAGTCTATCTCTCTGCCTCTCTTTATATTACATTCAGGCTCTCAACCTCAGCCTCCGCCTTAGGCTATACCATAATCCCAGAAGTACTGAGACCAATAATCCCATCAGTACTAAAACCATAATCCCAAGGATCATGGATCACGTTTCAAACTCTAGAAGTGCCCGTCCCCTGACTCATGAGGCTTTGGGAGGACAACTAGACATAAACCATAACACTACTGTTCTGGGAGTCTGTTCATTTTGTGTGTTCATTTGTTTTTCTCTTTTTTAAATTCATTTTAATGAGCCGGGTATGGTGGCGCACATCTGCAATTCCAGCACTCGGGAGGCTTAGGCAGGAGAATTGGTGCGAGTTCCACACCAGCCTGGGCTACCAAAGTGAGCTCAAGGCCACCTGAACTGCATAGTGAGACCCTGTTTCAAAAAGACAAAAAAAAATCATTTTAATGAGAAAAAAAGATAAAATAGCAATGAGACAGTTTCAAAGGAAGTTAGGATAGTTATAACAATTAATATAATGTATAAAGTTGTCTTCATAGTATTCAGAGGACAAGATGTAGACCTGATATCTTGTTTTAACAATATTAGTATGAACTTTTATTCTCAATGATATAAGAGAAAGTAGTTATATCTCTCTCCTAACTCTCTTGTGTATACATATATTTTTTTTCCTTTTGAAGTTTCTAATACTAGGAGAAAATATCATACCAAGTCTTATAAGTAGATTATAAGGCAAAGATACAGTATGAATCATAAACAAAAGTATAATTAAATAATAATCAGAAAATTAAATGAATACTAATTATTTAAAAATAAATTAAATATTTCAAAATAATATTCTAAAATTCAAATCAAATTGTGACTCAAATGTAGAGGCCTGAATGTTGTGTATCAGATGTATGAATCTATAATCAATTCAGAGTACTCACACAGTATTCAAATAGGTTAATATATATTAAAAAATCAACCAAGAAAATATAACCATGATAGTGAAGAATTACTAAGAATAAAACATAACAAAAACACTGGAATAGTAAATACATGAGCAGAATTTCTAACAGCTTGGGAATAGGATATAGCACAAAGTTCTCATATGTTGTTTACATGGACAGTGTCCATGACCCTGGTGTCCAAGTGGCACTTGTGGGAAGGACCTACAGCTATTTCCTTGATATCCATCCTGTAGACCCAGACAGAATCATGACCCCATAGGGTGCAGCAGACATCCATTTGTAGAATATACTAATGGAAATATGTGGCTGGTGTATACAAAAGAATAGTTGAAAGATTACTTTTGTATACCCCTTTTTTTCCTGTGTTTGTTTGCCCTATTTAGTAGGTTCTTTCCATTCTCCTTCATGGAGTTGTGAACATTTTGATCCTTCTCTAGAGTATCTTTTTGTAAACTGTTCAGGGTTGGCTTTGTCATCATGAAATTCTTTAGTTGTTCTTTGTCATGGAAGTATTTCACTTCTCTATTATATTTGAAAGAGGGTTTTGTAGGGTGTGTCAGTCTGGATTGGAATTTGCTTTCTTACAAGACCTTTGCTCCATGCTCTTACTGACTTGATGGTTTGTAAAGGTAGATCTGCTGTTATTCCAATGAGTTTTCCTTTAAATATGGCATGTTTCTTTTTCTCTAGCAGCTTTTGGTATACTGTTCCTGTGCTGATGTTATTTGGAGTTCTATATGCTTCAGTTACCAGAATGGCAATTGTTTCCCAATATTTGGGAAGTTTTTTGCTATTGATGGAGGAAGAAAAAAAACCGATCTGGGGTGGATGACCACCACTAGGAAACCTCTAAATGATATAGGGAAAACTGATCTCCCAACCTGAAAAATACCTGTGACAACTTTGTGTTCTCCAAAATCAAAGAATTTATTTTAGGAACAAATGGAGGTAATGAGCAGAACCTATTTACTGAGGGAATGAAAGCTCCTGTCCAAGAGAGGGACAGGAGGGATATCCAGAATGAGTGGTCCCCTGGAAGCTGTCTCTTCCAGGGGCTTTTGTAGTGCAAAACCATGCAGTGGGGCAGGTCAAAGTTGGGAACCATGGAAACTCACTTAGGTGGGTATGATGTGGGACAAACTATGGCCAACCAATGAGATTACAAGCACCATTGCTCAGGTAAAATTTATTAAAGCCAATACCAAATGAGTAAGGGAGTTGCTTAGCAAGCAGGTTTGAATAGGAACAGGGTCTCTTCCTGTTGGGGATTGGGGTACTGACTCATTTAGGCTTTTAAAAGGTGATTGATACCTATTTAGAATATCAATCCTTGGTAAGCATTCCTAGGGAAGTATGTGGCTACTTTTGTTTCTTCTTCTGTCTTGAGATCTGGTCCACAGCAGGGGTGTGTCTTGGTTAATCTTCTCTCCTTGCTGGGACAAATACCCCACATTCAAAATGAAGGAATGAAGCTCACAGTTTTTGGTGGTTTCATTCCATATTTGGCTGGAGCAAGGCTGAGTGGGACAGGGAAGAGAGCATCCAGTTCATGGAGGCGGAACAGCAACAATCGCGACAGAGGCCACCGACCAAAGATAGGAGCAGAGAGAAAGAGCTTGAGTCTGTCTCTCCGTCTCTCTTTTTAAATTACATCAGGCTCCCTGCCTTAGCCTATCTGCTTTAAAGCAGACCGAGTATGCGCTGAAACCTCCAGTACCTGTGAGCTAAACAAACCTTTCCTTCCTTCATTTTGGGTGCCAGGTATTTGTCCTAGCAAGGAGTAAAAAGACAGGGTGAGACAGGGTGTCTGCCTCTTGTAAGGCTGTATACTCACCTTGTCTTCTATCTTGTCTCCATGAGGGGCTGACCCTAACTGCCTGTAGTATTTCTATCTAATTCAGCTGCCTACAACACTATTACTTCTGCCGATATTCTTTTTATATCATTTGTATTGACTCATTTGTCATTAATGCTTATTAGTCTTATGTTGTTCATCTTTGACTTGCAGATCCCTGCCTTACAGATCCCTGCAATCCCATTTTTTAAAGAAATCTTTTCTTAACTATTTAGTAGCTGCAGCAGTGTCTTTAAGATCTGAAAGTCTGTTTTTACTTTCATTGAAATGGTTTTGCCAGCTTGTGATTGAGGTTTTAAGTTCCTGTATAGCACTTTGAGTCTGCTTCATGCATTTTACTACGTTCCTTTATTGCTCATTTAATCATTTCATCATTTTCTATTCTCTATTTTTATCAGTGTCTTCTTTAGAAGCATTTAGTACTTCTTTCATTATAGTCATGATTCCATTTTTACTTAAGAAATTATTTCATATCAGATTTCCTCTGTATCTTTCTACAGTTGTTCCTTTATTTCAGAAGCTATTATTTCAGAGATTTCAGGTGTGTGATTTACAATTTCTTCTATGCTATTGTCCTCTCTATTTGTTCTGGGTGGACTCCAGGCCTGACAGCCCATTTTGCTCCTTCTTTTTGTCATTTTTGTATAGCCCTGCCTTCTGACTTTTGGTGTAGGGCTTCGGTAGAATTCTTACCTCAGCAACAGACCTGGATATACCAAGTTCAAACTCATCCAGGTGGGTATGGCTTGGGTCTGGCTGCTGTGCTCCACTTCTTCCTGCTGCCACCTTTAGACATGAATCTGCTGTATACTCTGGCAAGATGTTCTGCTCCTGGATCAGTTGTGTGAGTCTTGACCTTAGTCTGTCTGCAAGGAGTTCTGTCACAGTTTTCCACACTAGACCTATCTGATGAAGTTCCCCTCACGTGCAGGGCCTTGTTTCTGTGTCAAATGAGTCTCCAATCAGCGATCTCCCTCACATGTCAGGCCTAGTCGCTGAGTCAAATGATTTTACAGGATCATTCTTTGGATTAATCTTTTATTAATTTGTTTATTTGGAACAAAGTCTTCCTACACAGCTCAGACTCATAGTGATCTTCCTATCTCAGCCTCCCCAGTGCTGGAATTACAGGTATGTGCCACCATGGGCATAGCGTGCACAGGGTTTAAAATCCGGTTGGCTCTTCCTTATAGAAACCTGTGTTATATGCTCTCCAATGATGAAATTTTATATTTTCTCCCAAGAATTAAAAACCTTCAGTAGACAAAAATTCAATTTCAAGCATAAAGGGAAATGAAATTAAGAAGCCAGATATCTAACATAGGTTGATCTTACCTTGGCCTGCAAGAAGTTTGTATTTTTCCTGGTTTTTCTTTCCCCCTATTTCTCTTGTCTGTCCATAATATACCAATAGATGACATTTGGGTTTTACACAAACCTTTCTTTGCTCAGTTCTGGCAAAACTTAACTTCATATCTATGTCCAACAGGATTCTTTTCTGGTTTGGGTCAAGGAAATCAGTATACTACTAGACTTTTAAATCCTAATTATGAATAACTGAAATCATATACACAAAGTTGTTCAAAAGGATTCTTGAGTTAAACATTTCAAAATTGAGGGGCACATGATTAGGAACACAGCTGGCTCCCTATCCATCTTGTCTGCTCATACATTCATCAGATGTTAGTGGTTTCCCCCAACTGTCTGTCTAAGAGTGCTTCTGGCCAAAGGATCAAAAACAAAGACCAGAAAAGAAAGGAGAAGGGCTATCAAATTAACATGTACCCAGGTGAGATCCTGGCAGTGTCACTGTGTTCTTTTTCACTTTTTCTGTAGCAATTAGGACCCCAGTGTGACTATCCTAATCTGCCAGGACAAAATAGGAAAACCTTTTAACATTAGCTTCAACAGTTATGAAATCTCACTTTTGTTATTTCTTTCTGTTGTGTTGCACAGGTCTAAGCAATTACCATCCACGTCACATTTCAATAGTTATAAAGCCAAGAACTAAACAGAACTTATTTCCCAAAGAAAAAGGTGTCCAAGAACCTGTGCTTACCTACATTCCACCACTCTATATTTTTGGATCACATCAAATGAATTGGATCTGTGTCACTGATTCAAAGACTACTTGTTGGGGAACTCACACAAAGGCAGTGTGATTTCTGTTTATCATTTGTTCAGGTAAAAGAAATCATTCAGCTAATCTGTCAGTTGATAAGTTATTTGGAAACACATTTGAGGCTATGTATTACTTTATTATATATGGTATTATTTCTATCCTTATAATAGGTCCCTGGCTTTAGTAGAAAAAAAAATAGCAATGTTTGAAAGTGTTTGCCAGTTTTTCTTTTTGCTCTCATATATTTGGAATGGTCTCACTGAATAGAAGTGGAAATGAATCAGATTCCCTTAGTAACTAGTGGTTATCACAGAAGCCTGACACATTCGGGTGTTACAGGAGACAAAGAATAACAATATCCACATTAGAAATATTATAATAGCACTGAAAATACCTGGAATGATAGCTTCCTATTCTGTGCTCATTGAAAAAAACATTATGATTAAAATGTAAGTGTGAAAAGAAAATTTGTGTTAAATCTATCTATATAGAGAATGTGAGAAAATGAAGAACATGTACCGCAAGTAATTGCTGCATTAAGACAATCAGCAAGCAGAAGTTGCACATGAATATTTTATATAAAAGTACATAATCTAATGCACAGAAATACTTTTACAGCCTTGACCTAGGTAGTCTAGGACCAGGATAGTGTTGCAGTTAAAATGATATAGTTCAGGTAAACAGAACAAATTCAAAATAATTCAAGTCTGTTCCTTGATCTGTACATTCTTGGAATATCACGAAAGGGAGAAATAATCCTAAACAATGATTCTAAAGTTTTAAACTGTCTCTGTCTTTGACAGTGATCCCATATTGTAGCTTTTCCCATGTGTCTTATTTCAAAAGTTGTCTTAAAATCTAATCTACAGGGGCTGAGGAGATAGCTCCATGGCACAAGTACCTGCCTGGCAATTGCAAGGTGGTGAGGTCGAATTCTGGCCCCACAAAAACAAAACAAAACAAAAAACAAGTCAAGAGTATATACAGAACCAGGTGTGGTGGCGCACACCATAATCCCTGCACTTGGGAAGTTGAGGCAAGAGGATCCAGACGAGTTTGAGACCAGCCTGGGCTATAAAAGTGAGTTCAAATCCAGCCTGAACTGCATAGCGAGACCCTGTCTCAAAAGGACAAAAATTGCCTGGCAAACACAAGGGCCTGAGTTCAATCCTCAGTTCCACAAAAATAAATAAATAAATAAATACATACATACATACCTACATACATACATACATACATACATAAAATCTATTCTACAGCACCTAACCTGGCTGTCTTCTATTTATGTCTACTTTGTTTATTTTATCTCTCTTTTATGGTTCTGGGAAAAGGACTATAGCTCCCTTTAGTCAGTTTTGAACTGATAGTCAAAATCTAGCAAATGTGAAGAAGAAAACTCAGTGTGTGTAAGGTCACACACGAAATAGCATCTAATAAAGGTGCATTGTAATGAGACTAGCATCTTACTTTTTTTTTTTTTTTTTTTTTTTTTTTGTGGAACTGGGGATTGAACTCAGAACCTTGTACTTGCCAGGCAGGCACGCATCTTACTATTTAATTGCTTATTTTCACAAAATCTGAAATTCTATAGCTCTTCTATTGAACAAAGATAGGAAAGAACACATGGAAACCTGATGCCTCATCCTTATTCAGATGTGTTCTGGAGAGACAGGAGAGCAGATCAGCCACAGAAATGCAAAGGTCACACAGAGTACAATTTTGAGTTGAATACTTAGCTTCTCAGAGTGGAAGCCAAATAGAAAAGTTTAGAGTTTATCCTGTTCATTTCCTCCCATGTTCGTTTATTGTCTGTCTTTTTAAGACAGGGTCTGGCTGTGCAGTTCAGGCTGGTCTTGAGCTCACTTATAGCCAAGGCTAGTGTAAACTCTCAGTGAGCCTCCTGTGCTCCAGCCTCAGGCGCACTGACCACACCATGCTTCCTGTGTTGGTTTTGAGAAAATTTTTAGAAATGTGTGTTTAAAAGTCATCATGTTTGTTGTGTGTATATATCACTAGGGTTCTGGAGGAAACAGGAAGAAGGAAACAGAAGTGCCATTGCACAGCATTCAGTTCCATTGGCTGCTCGGGAATCCTATCGGATTGCTTGGTGCAATGAAAGGAGGGGTTTCCTGGGAAAAAGCTCCTTAATTTGGGGTGGAAATGGGGAGCAGATTATCAAGACATCAAACACGTTAAGAAGTCGGGGGTGGTGACACACGCCTGTAATCCCAGCACTCGGGAGGCTGAGGCAGGAGGATCAGTGCAAGTTCGAGACCAGCCTGGGCTACAAAAGTGAGCTCAAGGCCAGCCTGAACTGCATAGTGAGACCCTCTCTCAAAAAGACAAAAAAATAAAAAAAATAAACATATTAAGAAATGTCAACCTGCCTCACTTTTTGATATGTTGGGTTAGGTGGGTTTCGAAGGAAAGATGTTACATCTCTAAAAACATGGCTCAGAATTCTCTTTCATAATGAAGTATGCAAAATCCTGCCATGATTTCACTGAGTTCTGAGGATCACCAATCATGTCTGACTGCAAACTCTTTTGGATGAAGAAATTATACCTTCTAAAAATTCAAAAACGTGAGTAGGGTCAATACAGAGCATGAGGTCAAAACTTATTACATATCAATTACGATTTTAATACATAAAATAATTTGTTTTTATACCTATAGATCTCAGAAGCTTTAAAAAAAAACTCACTATAATTATCAATTGTGCTGCCACAAATTCAGACATGCATGCCTCATTTTATTTATTTATTTATTTATTTATTTATTTATTTATTTAGTCTTTTTGAGACAGGGTCTGCTAAGCAGTTCAGGCTGGCCTTGAGCTCACTTTTGTAGCCCAGGCCTGGTCTAGAACTCATACTGACCCTCTTGCCTCAGCCTTCCAAGTGCTGGAATTACAGGCATGCATCACCATGCCTGGCTTGCATGCCTCATTTGAACATGATGACTTTAAATCGCTTAGAAGATACTCAGGAAAACATAGCTGTGGCAACGGGGATTTCTGTTTCCACTATTTTTGAGAAATCTACATATTGATTTGGATAGCCGTTGTACTACTTTACATTCCTTCCAACAATGCAGGAAGGTTTGTTTTTCACATCTTCCTGAAATGTAATATTTTTGACTCTTAATGACAACCAGTCTTACTGGAATAAGATGAAAACTCACTATATTCTCCTTTGTATTTCCCTAATGATAAAAGACAGTGAATATTTTTTCATACGTTTATTGCTTGTTGTGATATTCCTTTTTGGAATTGTCTATTCATTTACATTGTACATTTTGACTGAGTCTTTTTGAGTGGATGGATTACATTTTGATTTAATCTAGACTGTGAGTATTTAGTTCTCCTTAATAAGGCAGCTGTCAAATTCTGTTTTCCTCTGGATATTATCTTTTAATTCTTCACTTCAATAAACAAAACTCTTTTTCGTGTTGTTATCTGATTTGTTCATTCTTGATGTTATTTCCAGTGCTACTGGTATCAAATTCATGAAATCTTTTGCTGTTCTAACATGTCAAGAATTTCCCTTGTATTACCTTCTAACAGTTTTAAAGTGGTTAGTTTCATGTATGTGTCTTTGCTATATCTTTATTTGTTATTAATATAAAATGAAAGAGATCCAGCTTCAATTTTTCTCACATGGATGTCTAGTTTTCCCAGCACCATTTGTTAATGAGGGCTCCTTCTCTCCAGGGTAAGGTTTTGGTCCTGCTATATAATATCAGATGGCTGCAGACATGTCAATTTATTTCTGTGCCTTCTGTTCTATTCTGTTGGCCTGCATGTTTGTCTTTGTGGCAATATCGTGTTGGTTTCTTTACTATGAATATGCAATTTAACTTGATATATGGTGGGGCAAGTCATGCAGCATTGCTCTTTTAGAATAACTTTTTTTTTTTTTTTTTTGGCCAGTTCAGTCCACTCCAAGGGCAAAGCTGTTGCAGTACGTGGTGCTGGAGATCAAACCTCAGTCCTCTACACTTGCCTAAGTTTGCCTAAATAGGCACTTTAGACCTCTTGGTTATCTCACCAGGCCTAGCATGATAATTTAGAAAGATCTGTATTACTTTTTATCAAAATCCAGCTGGGCGTGGTGACTCACAATGGTCATCCCAGCAGTCAGGAGGCTGAGGCAGGAGGATCATTAAACATTTAAGACCAGCCTGGGCTAGACACTGAGTTCAAGGCCAGCACTGCATAGCAAGACTGTCTCAAAAGAAAAAAAAAATATATATATATATATATATATACATATATATATATACTTATCATTACTGGAGTGTTCTCTGCCTGGCTTCTTCCTCAGGTTAAAGTCCCAAGACTTTATTGAAGTTTGAGTGCATAAAGTAACAATACTAAGAAAAAGTAAACATAATCCTTAGGAAATGAAAGCTTAAAAATTAGCGTATGTTAAAATTGGGTGATTAATGAAATAACTAATACAGGCTATGGAAATCTATTAATACCAACTTAGAATTTATTGGAAGTAACAAAATAGCATTTAAATATGTGTAATATCTCTAGCTGCCTTAGGGTTTAGCATATTATTCACTATGTATAGAATGTGAGCTGAGTATCAATATAATGATTTGTTAATATTGAATAAAATAATTTATTTTCTTTTAATATTTATGTGCTAATTTAGTTATTGATTTATTTTTGACAGGGTCCTGCTATATTGCCCAGGCTGATCACAAACACAATTCTCCTAGTACAAGTTCTTAAATAGCTGAGATTAAAGTAATAATTTGTACAAGCTACTCTGAAAGGTAATTTCTATACATAAATCTCCACTTTATCTGGTTTCCAAATGTCATATATTCTTGTAGCATTGAAAAAGACCCTATTAGTTTCTCACTAAATTGTTTTAAAATTCATTAATAGAATACAATATATTGATAGCATGTGATAGCATTTTCATATATGTGCTAATTAGGAGTGATTAAATCAAGGTAATTGACCCATTTACCAACTCACACTATTTTCTTTCATAGTAAGAGCTCATAGAACTCACTCTCTGGATTTTTGTTTTTTTTAATTTTTATTTCATTTAGTAAGACCTAACAATCTGGTAGTTTCAAAACACGTTGGTAGGACATTTTCAGTATGTGATACAATGCATATTGTTTTCCTCCTACTAGTTATCCAGAGCATAAGGCATAGACATGACAATTTTTCTAATTATTATTGATTCAAAACATTTCTTCTCATTGAACTAAGAGAAAGTAGTTGTATACATAATCCAATGTTTGATAATTACAGTGGGTTATTGGTAAAACTGGCAATGTTGGAAGCTGTTGATTTAAGCCTTTCACAGCTCAACATTCTAATCTAGCTTTACTTTTTATGCCTCATGGTTGAACTTTTCTACTGGGTGGTTAAGGGCAAGTTTAAGCAAGACCTGTATAGCAAAACATATAACTTTTGTATCTCCCAAGATCAGTCAAATCGTCTGAGGATTTACTTTAGAACCATATACAGTGCATTGTAGAACTGTTGTCAGTGTCAGCCATGGGGATGAGTCTCGGCCATTGCTTGACCAGTTTGCTCTCTGTGAAAATCTAAGAGAATGTATTCTCTCTAGGTGACTTTCCTTAGATACACTGTATATCTTTAATCCCTTTCCTCTCTAGCCCCATAATCTCCTTTATTTTTCAAGAATATGCTGGATTATCACTAGCTACAGCTACTGTAGTATGCAATAGTCTCCAAAATGTATTCTTCCTCACCATAGGAGCTAATTGTTTGGTCAACACCTCCCCATTTCTACCGTTTGACTACCTGTTTGCATGACCTTGATTTTCTTGTTTCTACTTATAAATGAGATTGTGGAGTATTTGTTTTTCTGTGCCTGTAAGCTTTCTTGGCTTGTTTCACTTACTATAATGTCCCACAGGCTTCTCCACACTGGTGTCAGTGACAATATTTCCTTTCTTTTTAAGGTTTCTAAATATCCTATAGTATGCATACAACAAACTTTCTTTTTATGTATGTCAGTTAATGAATATTTGAATTGATTCCACATTTTAATTGTCAGGAATAATGCTGAAAGGAACACAGGATTGTTAATGTCTCCTCAGAGGGAATGATTTCATTTCTCTATATACAGAAATGGGATTACTGAATAATATGATAGTTCTATTTTTTGAAGAATCTTTTCATTGCTTTCCATAATGATGTACCAATTTAAACTCTTGTCAGCTTTTAAAATTTATCTCTAAGCTAAAAATGACATTTTTTTAAATCTGTGTGCAAACTTTTCCTAGATATTCCACTGTTCTATAAAAAGTGATATACTTGGTATCTGTTTATGGATATGTTATATAAAATGGAGCAGGTCCAAAAGTGGTCACTTGAATTTTCCTTGCAAATCTAACTTATGCTTAGTCCCTTTACCCAACAGGAATATCACCTCATGTTTGGTTTCCTCCTCCATCTCTGCATATATACTGCTTATGCTTCTTCCGATCATCATTTGAAGTGCATTAATCCATCTCCGCTGCCACTAATTTAACCTAATCTGTTTCATGGACTAAAACTTTAGATGCTTGACTAGTAGATGGTTCATAAATAACCTCCATGTACACAATTTATTAAGTAGAATTTTGTTCGTCCTCTTTTGAATTGTGTAGACTACAGGGTTTCCTTTTAAAGATAAAATCTGTTATTATTTGAAAATTCTCAGTATGTTTCTTTTTTATACAAAATATTTTTCTCTCTTTTGAAGTTATCTTTTACTTAGCTTTTTCTTTATATTTTGCATTAATCATATAAAGAAATCATGTAATATTTAAGTGTATGTATTAGATTTATTTCATTTAACATTATAGTTTCAAGCTGCATCCATTTTCCTACAAATGTCTTAACTACAAAAATGTATTACAGGAAAATTCTGGTCTTCTTTGATCCCCAAATATCCCATGTATGAAACTATAATGATAATAGCTAAGTTTTAGTGCCCCTGTAGATATTAGAAACAGCAGTTTTCATAGTTTTTATTACCTCTGTTGGCATTTTTATCATCACTATCATCGATAGCAGAAACTAAACACATTTTTTTTCGCTTTTTGTCTCAAAGGACCTTCCTTTCTTTGTCCTTTTTGGCTCTTTTTTATTCTCTCAGGAAAACAACACAAGTGTTAAGATTGATTACATGCTTTGTTTTTCCTTCTGGCTACCATTTGTCACTGTTGTAAAGTTAATACAAAAATAAAATCTTCTCTTATTAAAAGAGATTCTGTACAAATCCCACACACTCTGTGTGTGTAGGAAAAAATAAAAGCCGCCTCTTTCTGTGTCTTGTTTTCATCTATATACACAAATCAAGACCTACCTATATGTACACACTGACAAGTCTGAGACATATACCTTTAGTTATACAAGATAGATATCTACATTGTACACTAAATATTTTAAGCAGTCTTCTAATTTGCTATCAAGAAAACCTCATTTACTCCGGTTATTATTTAGTTAATTTCTCTCTCCTTATGACATAAATCTAATTAAGACTTTGACAAACACAATTTAGAAGTAGAACTCAAAAACACAATTAAGTGGTTTAAATGTAAAGAAACTGATTTTTCGTATTAAGTGTAAATGACACTTTAATTCCAAAAATTCATCAGTTTGGAAGTTAATGAAATTAATGAAGCAAGAAATAAAATGCAAATCCAAAATTTTATGTTTTCCTGCCTAGGGGACTGCCCAGGGCCAACCCTAAAAAGGAATGAAAATCAATTGCTGCCATTAGGAAATTTTGGAATGTTCGTTATGTAGGAAGTATACAATAATATGCTGTAAAATGAATTCAATACCTTTTACTATTCATGTTTTGTTTTGAAAATAAATAATATTATATTTTCTTTGAAAAATTAATTGATGCAAGGCAATTAACATAATTGATATGCTAATGTAAAAGTAGTCTGATATTATGAGGGGTAATGTTCTAAAATATTTATTAAATATCCTTATCTTTATTCACACCATTATGGAATCTTTTTAGAATATAACAGGATCTAATGATATTTTTTCTGTTTAGAAAATGACAAAGATAATAGATACAACACTTGGAAGTTAAGTTGTGGATTCCTGGCCTTCTGTGTTGTGGGAGTGCTCCAAGTCCTCTGTTCTTGCTCTGATTTTCTCAGCAGTCAGGGGCCTATGGCAAGGAATGAAGGATGCCACCCAGCCCACTGCAAACAGGGAACCAGCCACCCTCAAGCCAAGTGCAGGCCTCTGGCTGAGACTGGAGCCCTGTCAGATTTCATGCATTCTGTGTGAAATGCTGGGACTGAGTTGGGGAAAGAATACTTGCACTACTGGAATCCAGAAAATACTAAGTAGCAAATGTTGTTTAAAGTTGCCAAATGTGGAAATAGGTTGTTATAAAGCAAAAACTACTCTAGGACGTCTACTTTAATAGGTTGATAACCCAGAATCTAATGTTGCAAAAATCCATTTCAGAGATTCCGCACGGAAAATAAAGCTAACCATTACCATTTATTGAATGGCCATGTACTAGAGTGCCGTTTTTGAACAACAATGTTATAGGCATAAAAGAGTGTGCCGTTCTGCAACGTATGACTGGAAAGTTAACTTTCTTTCCTGTGGAGCCTGAGTTTCTGCTTTTGGTCTTTGTGCGAGTTCTTCTAAGAGATATTAATGTAACAGCCTTAATCTCTAGAAATAAACGGAAAAAATGCTTTTAGCTCAAATTTCTGCTCTTGAAAATCTCTTACAATGTACTGGCTCACTTTCTCCCTTTCATAAGCATAATTCAGTGAGTCTAGGTGTCTTCATTTGATGGCTTTCTTGCAATATTGCAGAATTATATCAAAAATGATTTTTCACTGGATAGTAATTTTGATGTAGAAATAAAAGAAAGAATGAGTAGGCATTCAATCTAATATTTAGTAAAACACTGAGAATAGAATATTGAACTTGGCGTATTTTCTGTTGATTAGATTCTCTTAGGCGATTTGAACTATAATAATATATAATAAGGAGAAGGATAAGCCAAATTCTGCATACACTGGACATTTCTGTAATGCTTATCCAAACTGATACTCATGTTAGCAATTTGGGTTTACTGTAAAAAGAATTTTGGAGAAAATTGCAAGTTTTAGTGAAAAAAGCATTTTTTGATTGTCACATCATCATCTCACAAAATTAAAGAAAAGTTTTGAATGATATTTGTATTTCATGACAAACTCAAATATCTGAGTCAAATTTCATTCTTTTAAATATGTAAACATGAAGATTCCATTCCTGTTTGTGAAAAGCACATTTCTTTACAATCAAATGTTTACTTGAAATATGCATTTTTGCATTTATTTATATGTACCTATTATACATTTATGATTTCATCATAACTATAATGTAATAAGTATAAAATTAAATCTGACTGATGAGTCATAAAGATTATTATTAATGTAATAGGTAAGAAGCACAGCTTGAGTTTGCTATTCTAGGTGGTGTTTCCTGCTCTGGCAATTAGTAAAGTAAAATCTTTGACATGCATGTTAGGGAATATAGATATGTATATTATTCCAATAATTACTGTGGAATCCCAATCTGTCAAATTTATTTCTACGTTTCTGATTATTGTCACATTTAACATCTTCTAACGTCGTTGTTTTATACCAGGGATTCACAACAATAACTCTGAATTACTCTAACTGTTTACAGAAGCTCTACCTCTCTCCACCTTCTTTCTCTTACTCTCTCCTTAAAAAAAAAGTTACTTTAAACCAAATAGTTGCCGGGCGTGGTGGCTCACGCCTGTAATCCCAGCACTTGGGAGGCTGAGGCAGGAGGATTTGTGCGAGTTCGAGACCAGCCTGCGCTACAAAAGTGAGCTTAAGGCCAGCCTCAACTGCATAGCGAGACCCTGTCTCAAAAAGCAAAAAAAAAAAAAAAAAACCAAATAGTTCAATCTTTTAAGTTTTATTATTGAAAGGTGAAGGAAATGTTTCACAAACCTAAATATATATGAAGGCAATTTTTACTATTTTTTAAAAATCCTTTTCTAAAATAACTTACTTTCCTTGACTAAGAGGTTATGCAGACAAAGTGCAAGAACTTCCTAATATATCAGGCTGTCATAGCTGAGAGCCAACTCAGCTCACATTACTCAGCATGTCAACTAGAAAGTTAAACATTAAATCCTGCCTTGCTATCACGGTGTGCAGCTGCAACTTATCTGTGACATATCCTCAGCTCTGTAGATAATGGACTTAATACTGTAAGTTTAATACTCAGTGTAATTTTCTGCAGAAAACAATGAAGGTTGTTCTCAAAATATTTATGTGATTGTAATTATTTATGATAATATGGATGCCCCAAATTCTGAAATTTAATGTAAACAGCAGTTGTTTATGAAGAACCTATATTGCCACATCAGGCCATGTCCCCATACCCAAGAGGATGAATTAGAAGATACTTATTTCCACAGACAAGAAAAAAATGAACATAATTTAAATTTTAAAGCAGCTTTTTTTTCCTCATTGGAATATATTTTAAATACACTAAAATATCTTCTTTTTTTCTCTTCTGCCATCATTACCACTATCCCCGGAGTGACTCAATTCGGTAGGATTTGTCTGGGAGAATCCAGTGACATTGGCCACCATGGTGAACTTCACTGTAGACTAGATCCAGGCCATCATGGACAAGAAGGCCAACATCTGCGACATGTCTGTCATCACTCATGTATACCATGGTAAGTCTACACTGATGGACTCACTGGTGTGCAAAGCTGGCGTGATTGTGTCCGCTCGTGGTAGTGAGACCCGCTTCATGGACACCTGGAAGGATAAGCAGGAGCGCTGTATCACCATCAAGTTAACAGCTATCTTCCCCTTATATGAGCTCTCTGAGAATGACTTGAACTTTATCAAGCAGAGCAAGGATGGCTCTGGCTTTCTCATCAACCTCATGTGTTCCCCTGGGCACGTGGACTTCTCAGTGTTAGCTGCCCTGCGTGTCACTGATGGCTCCTCGGTGGTAGTGGAATGCGCTTCAGGAGTGTGTGTGTAGACAGAGACAGTGCTGCAACACATCATCGCGGAGCACATCAAGCCCATAATCATGATGAACAAGATGGAGTGTGCCCTGCTCAAGCTGCACCTGGAGCCGGAGGAGTTGTGCCAGACCTTACAGAGCATTGTAGAAAATGTCAATGTCACCATCTTCACTTATAGCGAAGGCAGGAGTAGGCCCATGGGCAACTTCATGATTGACACTGTCCTTGGTACTGTGGCCTTTGGGTGCGGTCTGCTGGCTGGGCCTTCACCCTGAAGTGCTTTGTAAAGATTTATGTGACCAAGCTCTCTGCAAACGAAGGCCAGCTGGAGCCTGCCAAGTGGGCTGAGAAGGTGGAAGACATGCTGAAGAAGCTGTGGGGTAACCGGTACTTCAACCCAGCCAACGGTAAGTTTAATAAGTCAGTTACCAGCCCCAGTGGAAAGAAGCTGCCCTGTACTTTCTGCCAGCTCATCCTGGACCCCATCTTCAAGGAGTTTGATGTGATCGTGAACTTCAAGAAGGAGGAGACGACAAAACTGATGGAGAAGCTGACCATTAAACTGAACAGCAAAGACAGAGACAAAGAGGGAAAGCTTCAGCTCAAGGCTGTGATGTGCCACTGCCTGCCAGATCGGGACACGCTGCTGTAGATGATCATGATCCACTTGCCGTCCCTCATCACAGCACAGAAGTACCGCTGTGAGCTGCTAAAAGAGGGGACCCAGATGATGAGACTGCTATGGGCATTAAAAGCAGTGACCCCAAAGGCCCCCTAATGAGCTACATTTCCAAAATAGTGTCAGCCTCCAATAGAGGTTGGTTCTATGCCTTTGGATGCGTCTTCTTGTGGCTGTGTCCACCAGCCTGAAGGTCCGGATTATGGGTCCTAACTACACCTCTGGGAAGCAGTATCTCTATCTGAAGCCCATCTAAAGAACTATCCTGATGATGGCCACTATGTGGAGCCCACTGAGGACGTGCCTAATGGGAACATCGTGGGACTGGTGTGGGCCAGTTTCTACTGAAGCCTGGCAGCATTACCACCTTTGAGCATGCCCACAACGCGTGTGATGAAGTTCAGTGTCAGCCTTCTTGTCAGAGTTGCCGTAGAGGCCAAGAACCTGGCTGACCTTCCCAAGCTAGTAGAGGGGATGAAATGGCTGACCAAGTCCGACCCATGGTTCAGTGCATCATCCAGGAGTCAGGGGAGCACATCATCGCATGCGCTGGCGAGCTGCACCTGGAGAGCTGCCTGAAGGACTTGTAGTAGGACCATGCCTGCATCCCCGTCAAGAAATCGGACCCCATGGTCTCATACCGGGAGACAGTGAGTGAGGAGGAGAATGTGGTGCACCTCTCCAAGACCCCCAACAAACAACCGCCTGTATATGAATACGCAACCCTTCCCCGACAGCCTGGCTGAGGAAATCGACAAGGGTGAGGTGTATGGCCACCAGGAGCTAAACAATATGTCCACTACCTGGCTGAGAAGTATGAGTGTAAGGTGGCAGAGGCCTGCAAGATCTGGCGCTTTGACCTGGATGGCACTGGCCCAAACATCTTCACCGACATCACCAAGGGGGTGTGAAACATCAATGAGATCAAGGATAGTGTTCACTGCACTGATTAAAAAAAAAAAAAAGCTGAAAAAAGAGCATGTTAGGGCTTCATGGTATACATGCAGCATAGTCAAAGTATTGTCATTATATATTTTAGCACAATTTAGCGCTAATGACAGCCTTATTTATTCAGCCTTTCTCCTTTGGAAAAATAGAAAATGGTATAAAGATCCATGTTATAAAATAAGACAATTTCAAGTCATCTATAACATAATTTTCTAATATTTTGTATTTCTCCAAGTGAACAGAAAGTTTTCACTTCATGTGAGGCACAGCAAAACTCTCCTCCATGACATGATAAATTCAGTGCTTCAGAAAGATTCCCTGGAATTTTCATATTTCACTTTTTATAATAAATGTTTTTATTTCCTTGTTCTAATTTACTTTTCTTGTTTTAACTTTTTAATTTTGGCCCAAAAGAAGAACATTTATTTTTAAAATATTAACCTCATAAAAATTAAAATGAAATCTGATAACTCTGCTACTGTCCAACTGTACTGGTCAGGAATAGCTTCTTCGGGGACAGTTGCCTTCCAGGCAACGTGTGTGTGTTGTTGTTATGGATGCTAAGGAAGAAATATGGAGTCTTTATGCTGGTGTCAGTCCTATGAAAGTGGGCACAGAGCCTAGACTGGATTGTGTTTGTTCTTTGGTTCACTGTTTGTTGAAAACAACAAGCAAGAATCAAGTCTGCCAGACTCAGAGTTGATCACAATGGCTAGACTTCTGATAAAAGTTTATTCGTGTGGGCTGAACACTCTGTCTCTTCCTCCCTCCCTTTCTTACAGATTATTTTTTTAAAAAAGATAACAGCACATAGTTCATTCCATGGATGTCAAACACCTTCCTGATTATGTTTTTTTCTTGCCTATTTGCTTTTGTTTCTCTCCAGGTAGCTTAGATTTTAAATACTGGATTCTTTCCTTTTTTCTTGTTTTAAAAATCTTTTGTTTATTTGGTACAGGGTCTTGTGTACTGGGGACTAAACCCAACTCCTTGGACTTGTCAGGCAGGTATTTAGAGCGTTGAGCTATCTCTCCAACCCAGGCCTGGGTTCTTTGAATGTTCATTTTACTTTCATTGCTTTTGCCTATGTGGACCAGAAGAGTATGGTAAATTCCAAAAGTCTTATTTCAATTAAGTATGGAAAGAACCAATTATTTCTGACAAAAATGATTTACAATTCAAATAAGGGCTATTTTGTAAGTGCAAAGAATATAGTCATTATTTAAGAAGTGTGATGTAGGACCATCGTGGCAAATGTTAGAGTCTTGAAAGGTACCTTGGTTTATCAGAGTTTTGTAATTGTTCTGTAATTACTTACTCTACAACTGCCTACTTCATTAACTTCACAGAAAGAAAAGATGATGGCTTGGGGCAGTGTTTAAATAATTTAATGTAAAGTTGCAGGCTTAGAAATAGTATTATGTTCACTCTCTTCGTGGTCTATTACACAGTAACTTATTTAACTTTTGTTTCAGTTTCTACATCTACAAGATGAAAGCTAAAAACATGTTAGAGAGGAACACTAATAGATTTATCGAGACTCACTGTGTCCCACAGCACATTTTCTGCTTTTGTAAATGTAGCTGAAAAGAATGTGAATTCTGCTTTTGTTTGTTAGATTGTTCCATAAGTGGTAGTCAGGTCAGACTGGGTGATACTATTGCTTGAGTCTTCTGTCTGTGTAATGATTTTCTGTCTATTCATTCTATCAATTACTGAGCCAGGAGTTTTGAAATTTCATCCTGTTTTTGTGAATTTGTCAATTTGTATTTTCAGTTCTGTCGTGTTTTCTTTATGTGCCTTGAAGGATTTCTATGAGCTGCGAGCACATTTAGAATTGTTATGTTTTGTGAGGGAATTGTACTTTTCATCACTATGAAAGATACCTGGAAATATTTCTTGTCCTGCAGTTTAGGTTGTCTTTTACTAATATATCATTCCAGCTTAAGGTGGAAGATTGTCCTGTTTAATTTTTTCCAACTTTTTAACTTTAAAAATCTATCTTTATATAGAAAATGGTCTTCTGGTTAGCCCTGAACAGTTGATTCTTCTATTTTCACTTACATTGTCCCACTGTGTTTTATCATTCAAATTTTGCTCTCCTTTCGACTTAAATTAGTTACAGATTCATAGTGATTAAAGTTACAAAGTTTGTATATATCCCATTTCTTCTTCATTTTCAATGTCCTGTTTTAAGTTCAGAAACTATTTCACTTTTACGTTTTGTGGTCTTATAAACTATCAGTCTCCTGCCTTTTGCTTTCCTATATGCATATTGAGTTAATCACCGGTTTGCTTCTAATAGCATTTTATTGTAATGTATGTCATACATTTTACTTATATATATATATTATGAAACCTATAATGCATGATTATTTTTCCCTTAGACAATTATGTCTTTTTTGAAAAGTTACAATGAGGAATACAACCTATTTTTATTCTTCTGGGACTCTTTCATCATTTCCAACATATAATTCACTATTGTAGATCCAGGTTTCTTTCTGGTAGTAATTCCCTCGTATCATAAAGGCATGGGACAATGAGTCCTCTCAGGTTTTAGTTATAAGAAAGTGTATCTTATTTTTGCTCTACAATACTTGCATTGCTTCAGTGAGGGAGACTGTTTGAAGGAACCTCCTTTCCCTATGATCTGCATATTTTCTCTAGACAGTGAGTTAGAAAAAGAAGAGCCTTAACAAGTTGATTTCTCATTTCAGGCATTGTTACTCTTATGGCCTACTTTCTATTATCTTAAAGTGATTACTTTGTGTTTTTACGTTATTTGAAGTTTTGGAGTACTGACAGCATTCCATTGGCTGCTTTCTTTTGCTGGTTTCCTTTTAATAATGTCTGCAGTTAGCTAAACTAGTAACAGATTAGTTTGAACTCTGGCAGGCTTCCTCTCCTCTCTTCCCTCAAAGCACATTTGCTGTTCTGATTAGGCTGAGAATGGAATAACCTTTATTCTAGGGCTCATTTAATCCTCCTATTAAAGGGTGACCCTTACAAATCACCAAGGTATATGTTCTGTATTCTACAATTTTTGTTTTCTCATTTTGACTATTCACAATCTAAATGTCTTCTAGCTATCTGTGAGACCAGTAAAATATTTTCCCCACAGCTTCTTAATAATATTTCTTCTCTTGGCTTTGCTGAGTCTCATCACATGCAAGTGAAGCTTAGTGTTCACCAGGATGCAAGGGGACTTTGAATTGTATCTCAACAGCACTTTCTATGGATTGCCCATTACAATTTGTAACTTTTGTCTTTGAGATCTGTTTTCCCTCTCATGGAGATCATGATATGATGAATACATCACTTTATTTATGTGCAATATTATGAAGTGCTTGAAAGTAGAAATGTTGAGGGATTGTAGATATTCTATCTTTCCTCCACTCTTCTTGGAGAGGAATGTGGTCCTGTCCTATGCTGCCTGTGTTCAACATATGAACATTGTTTTCTTAGATTTTGTCCAGTTCCCTAAATTTCACAGAATGGGGAAGAAATGCCCTATCAGGTCTTCCATCATGAACTAGAAAGAACTTGAAGGATGCTGGGAGACTAAAACACAATATCCCACATAAATCCTTACACAATTTTTAGCAAACAGTGATGCTTTAGATACATGTACTCTTTCATCTTGGATTTCCTTCTCTTTTGCTTTCTGAGTTACAGCTGGGCCATGCCAAGGTCGCAATGTCTGTCTCACCCAAATATCATAAGAATGAAGGAAGGTTTATGATGTTTAGGTGGGAGGCAGGTATCAGTACTTTGCTTGGAAAATAATTCAGAAACAAATTATGCTACATATAATCCAGCTGACTCCAAATTGTACTTTTTAAATATATTTCATCTTAAATGTAACTTTCTCAGCAGTGATATGTACACTCTCTCTACATTCTAAATCCAGTGTCCCCTTAATCCTTTTTTAATGGAAGGTTATAATTTTCCTTCACAGGAATCTTTACCATTTGTAATGGTATCTTCTATTCCATATGGTTATATGACTGATGACTTTGAGTTCACCTAAAATCAATTTTTGATGGAGGATCAGTATTAATAAGATGGAATTTAAATTTACAGGAGTTTGAGAACACCACTCTAATTTGTTTCTTGTCATATCCCACTGTTTGTTAAATTCTTAGGCACAGAAATACTAAAAAAAAAAAAAAACTCATTAATGGAATAATTTATGACTTCATGGCTCTTCAAGGACTTTTTGGGGTTTGGGGGCTTATCACTGAAAGTAGACAACAACAAAAAACCTAGTTTTGTATTTTACTTAAAAATAACATTCATTGAAATTAAGTTAAATTAAATTACATTAAATCTATAGGATCAATTAATATTTTTAGACTTGCAACCAGGTCATATATAGTCATATATAATGTTTCCTTCTGAAAGGACAAATCTTTTTTCCCCTCAAATAAAATATGATATAGCACCAACAACAACCAAATAAACAAACAAAAAAACACATGTGAAATAGTTTAAAACAAATACATTTTTAGCCATCCAGCAAATATTGAAGGAAATGCACAAATTCAAACCAATTTCACCCCCCATCCATATATGACAATGATTTCTTATAGGATTTCATTTTGATCCCCATTACAAATTTCTGTAAGTGAATCTAAAAATTAGTTTGCTTAATTGAACTGCAATTTCTTTCTATTTCCAGCAGAGTAACAAGTATTTATTGAAACTCCAAGTAGGATGTGGTTCAAAACAACAGCACAACATTAAAAGGCATTGGCAAACACGCAAGTGCAATACATTACAAAAATCCAGCTTTCGCACTTTAAAGTGCATCGACACCTGTTGAGCATAGGAAGAGTATCAGCACCATGCGCTCCAACCACTGCAACTGCGGCATCTGCTACAGCAAGAACAAAACCCAAGCCATCTTCAAAAGTCACAGTCCCTTTTTCTGCCTGAGTTCAGAGGGCAATGAACTACCCAGGCATAGTGGCACAGCCTTGTAATTCCAGCACCTGGGAGGCTGAGACAGAAGAATCAAAAACAAGTTCAGGGTCAACCTGTTCTACGTAGCATGACACTGTTTAAAAAAAAAAAACCAAAAAAAAAAAAACACAGCCAACTAACATGAAATGCAAGGAATTGCAGGTGTTCCATGGAAATATTGAACATAAGCAGCAGCCTGTAAATTGGTGATAAATAATTACTTTGTGTTCGATGGATTTATAAAGACTAAAAGTGTATTCCAAACATAATTTTAGCGTTACATTGTGCTATAATCAATATGCTGAACCTGTTTGGAATACATGTCACTCTTGTCTTTTTGATATGTACTGCTCCTGGTGTAAACTCAGTTACTGTCATTCTCTCAAGAATAGTACTTGAAAATAAGAGACTGGGCCAAAAACCATATTCTTGACAGGCTACAGTTTTGTATTTCCTTGAATTTCCAAATATCTGTGTCAAAATTGTGTAAATGCTTATATCACATTGTATGGAAAGTTATTAGAATATCAATGATGGTCAGAAAATATCATTTACAAGCTAAGTCAAAGATATTTGATACTCAGAAAGCCAGTGATGATAAGCACAGTACCTATGTTATAGAGTAATAGTATCACAAAGCTTTTCTGCTGGAGCGTTGAGAATGTAAGTTAACAGACCGACAATTGGAGAATAAGAAGGGCTATAAGGATAGCCAATATTTTGGCCCTAGCCCTTCAAGGTCAATAAAGACCCAGGATATAAGAGAACCTGTGCTGTAATATCCTATAACTCAGAGGTGTCCCAAATTTCCTGGTCAAGGAG
>PVJA010022950.1:9205-33741 GCA_004027025.1 Myocastor coypus
TGCAGGACTGGGTTGGAGTGAAATGAGCCTACCTTCAACTCTTCTGACACCCAATAGACCATCAAGCCTGGTGGCTACTGACCCATTCTATTTTGGTCAAAGCTGGGTTTGAATTAAAGATGGGGAAGCAGATTGCTGTATTATATCCAATAGCCTGGTTCGGCCACAGGTAGTTCTTTCAGACTCCGAGATTCCAATTATTAGAAGAGAGAAGGAAGGCATTTGTTTTTAGAATCAAGGTCAGTAACCTTTGTTCTGTCGAAGCCCCAAAAGGAAACACTTCGGGTCAGGCTCTCTGTACAGTCAGTGTTGCAGCTGTTCAGCTCCGCCATTGTAGAATAAAGGCAGCTGTGCGACTCAAGTCCTGAATTTGATGTGCGCGGAAGAGCAGTCCTGGCTCGCACCTTTTGCCTGGCAAATAGATGCTCTTCAGCAAGCCACCCCTCCGTTTCCTTATCTGGAAAGGAGCACAAAAGTTGCTTCTCTCTTAACGGATGTTACGACGCAGTGTAGGTTGACACAGCCACCAGGTCTCTGTACCCTCTTGATGTTTTGCGTGGGTGACCTGCTGCTGACCAGAGACCAGGAAGGGAGAAACACCACAGCAAGGTCCAGGCAGGAGCCGAGCAAGAGAGGCATAGAGAGCCCTGGTGACGAGGAGGCTGGCGGCTCTGCCCACCGAGGCCTCACACTTGCGCCTTCTGGTCTCTGGCCCTGCGATCAGCCTGCCGCGCGGTGCACCCTCCGGAGTATCCGGCAGGACTCACACTGACCTGGGCATCTCTGCCTTCCTAGCCTAGGATGTGGATTTCTCTCTCTGTCTGTCTCTGTCTCTGTCTGTCTCTTTGTCTCTCTGTCTCTGTCTCTCTCTCTCTCTCTCTCTCTCTCTCTCTCTGTCTCTATCTATCTATCTATCTCATTCCTCGGTGAGTGTGTGGGCCTGCGGACCGCAAAGCTGCATTAGGCAATGAACCGGAAACTGGGTTCTGCTGGGGCTTCCGCCGCCTTCCCAGGGGCGTGCACAGCCTCGTCTTGCCTCCGTCCTCTCTCCGCGTCCCTCTCTTGGGTCTGTCCCCTCCACTGCATTTCCCCGGCTGCCGTTCCAGGCCTCATTTCCTGTCCCTGGGGTCATCGCGCTGACTTCCTTCTTGGTCTTCCCACCGCGCATTTGTTGTTCACACAGTAAGAGTCATGGTTTCTAGGAGCAAACGTTACCCACTGCTGGGAACCCTTCACAGCTCTAGGTGTCCCCAGGACCCAATCTTAAGCGCAAGCGTGACTTCCAGCCCTTCCTTCTCTCCAGCATCATAGATGCCACGCTCCTGCCATGGCTATGACTAGCTGGTCCCTGCGCCGCCATGCCCCAGCCCTATCCTAGGACACAGCCCTGCTCCGTCAGCCTTTCCAGCTTCTCCTAAATAAGCGACTCGCCGCCCTTGGCACGAGCGTCATTTCCTCTGCAAACTTTCCTGTAATCTCTGCACCTCTCATGCTGCGTCTGCTTTGCTTGATGTCTTGATGCTTGCCCTTCCTGCCCGCGGCGCTTACACCGTGTCATCTCTTGAGGCCCCCAGAGCCAGCTGTGGGTCCTCTCTGCCCATTCCTGGATGACAACCAGCTCCTGTGACTCCTAGGAAAAGAAGCTCAGAAGGACTGGCAGAGTGCAACAGCAGCCTCAGGCAAAGCCTTCCTGCCCTCTGATATCCCACGGCTCCGTCCCAGTTTTCCACATAAGCACATCTCAGATTCCTACTGCTCTAAAAACTCCTCCGATGTGTAGGTATGGTAGGACCTGCAGTCACCAAAATGCCTTTCAGAAAGAAAGCAGCCTTTGTATCCATGTAGAAACAGGAAGCTCACCGCTTCTCTCCATTACTTTTCTCTTGTCGCTGGGTCAAAATACCTGACACTCAGAATTAAGGAAGGAAAGGTTTATTTAGCTCGCAGTGTGTGGAGGTTTTAGTCCATACTCGGCTGGCTCCAAGGCAGAGCAGCACATGGCAGAGGGCAGCCGTGCACGGCGGCAGAAAACTACAAGAAGCAAAGGGAGGAGCCGCAGTTAAGGCAGCCAGCGGGCCTCTCTCCCCTCCTTGTATTGTATTCAGGCTACACCCGGGCCCCACGCGGGTGTAGCACACACATCCTCATCCCAGCCTTGGGTCATACATTATTCGCAAACTCTAGAAGCCTCTCCTTGATGGCATGAGGCTTTGGGGGGACAGCTAGGCACAATACCACCACTCTGGGTGGCATGGCCACTTCGGGTGGCACCAGGGTTGGTTGGGCGAGGCAATGTGGACAAAAACCTTTCTCAATGTTTTTGTGCGTGTGAGAGGGAAAGAGGCAGACAGCAGGTCAGCAGGGTTGGTACTGGCGTGCTCGAGTAAGTCCTGCAGGGCTGGCCTTAGTTGTCTGGCATCGTGACTCTGGGAATCAGGGGAAGATACAGTGGCCTGGTATGGTGGACTCTGTAAAAGATGCAGAGCTTCGGATGCATTGCTTTGCAAGTGAAAGGGAGATGGTGGGGCGAGGTGTTTACTACTCCGGGGATCAGGTAAGCCTGGGGTGTGGGGAGCCGGGACAGTGCCTTCTGCTGCCAGCGAGGCAAGGCTGTAGAGTCCAGGTCATACTTCCTAGGCCTGCTCTTAGCTTCACACCTGAGCTCTGCTCTCTCCCTCAGGCTAGGTTATTCCTCACGCCCAGCACAGAGTACCTGGGCTTCACCCAGCTGGACGGCACTGAGGAGCTCTGAGAATTAACATTGCACCCTGCACTGGACCACGGACCCAAGAGGACGGACACATCTCATGTACTTTCTTGATGGCATTTCCAGCTTGACACACAGTAGGCCCTCAATGAAACTTACTAAGTGATCTGCCTGCTGTGATGTAGGAGGCTCAATCTCTGAGGGCGAATGGGAAGGATGGCGACCGCCTGCCCTCGAGATCGTAGGTGGAATGTGCTCAGTGGTGCAGGGATGTGCAGCTGGACTTAGCTGATGGCTTTGGTATGACGAGAGCTTGGATAGCCGTGGTCATAGTCCGCGGGTCACGCGCATGCGCAGGGCTTCCCCTCACAAGCCCAGGGCTGCATGGGCTCCTGCACATCCCGTCCTTGGGAACCCTTCTGCAGAACGAAAGCATGCCCGTGAGGGCCAGCACGCACGTGGAGTGCCTGTGACAGTAGCGAGATGAGCTGAGGGTTCAGTCTTGCGTTCTGTGCCCTTCGCTCCCTCCGGGACCGAGAGCCGTCTCAGTGCCTTGCGAAGTTCCCAGGAAGGAGACTGTTGGCTGTAGGGCTTGAGTAGGGACATCTGGCAGCATGTGTGGGACATCCTGCCTCTCTGTGACCCCTGCCTCACTTCCTTTGCCCAAAACAGGAGCCTTGCTTTATTTCTTGGGGCCCAATGACTCCCAAATCACGTCTGTCTTAATAAAAGAAAACACATCATGGAAGTTTCCTAGTTAAAGCCATGCAGCCTGTTTAAAAGGTTCTGTCCACACGTGAAGATCCCAGGTCCCAGCCTAGCCTGAAGCAGCCTCTAACTTATTTGTTAGATGCCTGTTCAGCACCAGTAGGGCTGGGCACTGAGTATGGGAGGGTATCATAAACAGGTGAAATACCTTCTTGCCTTCCAGGGCAGGGAGGCAAGTGCCGTCACTGACTGGCTAAAAACTGAAAGTGTTGCATGACGGGAAAACCTGGAAGAAATAAGACGTGAAGGGATGTGGTGGAGCAGGGAATGAGACCCTGCTCAGCTCTCGTCACCACTTGATCCTGGCCTCCTCCTTCTGGCTCTTTCTACGCTTTGTCCTAGGATCCACGTCTACGTCCGCCTTACCAACCTTTCCGGCCTCTTGGGAGCCTCGGCGGGTTTCAGAGAGAGAAGACGGTGAGAATTGTATGCTGCTCTGAGAATTGTTCAAAGCAGCCTAGAGCTTTGCAGGTCGCAGGAGGCTTTGAACTCCTGTAGGAACGGAACATCGCTCCTGCTCCCGAAGGAGGAAGCGCTGGTGTGGGAAGGCGAGCAGCGGAAGCGACTGTAGACGTAGACGAAGCTTCGTGCCCTGGCCTGCGGCTCTGCTACACTCACTGCTGTGGCAGTGTGTGGCCCAGGGGTGGGGGACCCCTGGTATCCCCTCTCCCCATCTGAATCCATAGCACTCTGGATTGCATAAGCACCGCGACTCAAGATTACCAAGCAGGTTCTTCTAATTACATAAACCCGGCCCCGAGTAACCTCGACGCTCATCAACTTTCATGGAGTAGGAAAGCAATCTGGCACTGTCTTGAAGGAGGTCACGAAATAGCAGAGATAATGGAATCAAATGTCCATAATAAGAAAATCACAAATGTGTCAGTCAGGGCACCGGGCTCAAATGCTGAAGATTTTCTATGTATCAAGGGTCTTTCAGTTACAGGTGATAGAAGTCCCGCTCCTGCCTTCAGAAGACCAATTCTTAGATCATTTATCTGGCTCAGGCGACTGATCCAGTGAGTCCAAGTCATGCCTTGGGGTATCTGTCTGCTCTTCTACATGCTTCCCATGCAGAAGCTTTTCATTAGAGGAGGAGACGGGCCCACAGATTTCCAGTGCTTCCTCCTACCAGTATGACCAGCCCAGTGTAAAAGTTGAGTCTCTCCCCCAACGTAGCTGTGGTCCATGTCTTGAGACATACAGCTGGCCCGGCATGAGTGGTGTGTCATCTGAAGAACTCAGGGCTGGAGTTAAGCTTTAGAGAAGGAGTGGAAGTTGCCCTGAGTAGAGGAGACTATGGCAGACAGTAAACAACAAGCTAGCAAATAAAAACAGTGGCCTGAGCCTGTAATTCCAGCAGTGCTTGGGAGGCTGTAAACAGGCGGATCATTATAAGCCAAATCTCATAGTGAGACCCTGAACACCCTGTAGACCCTGCCATAAAATGCAAAAATAAATAAATTATTTAGTTAAATAAATAAATAAATAAATAAAACTAAGAAAGTGGTTTGGCTTACAGAAGGGTTGTGTGTACTAACTTTTGATGAAGGACCTACTATGTGCTCCAAGATGATTAATTTGTTAAATTGGTGCACCTAGTTGAGGTCCAGCTTAAGCTCGGGGATCAGACTGCTTGGGTTTAGCTATACTTTTCTAGCTGACATGGGGAAAACGTAACTGTATCTAGGGGTTGGCCTCTTATCTGGCAAAATGGTATCAGTAGTACCTCCTTGCTATGAGAACAAAGCCAAAGATTGACTGGAAAGTGCTAGCCTTGTGTCTTTATCCCACTGATGGACAGCACATCCTGGACATTGCGCTTAATCACCCAAATGACAGGTCAGCTTGATTATTCCTTTTTTTGTTTTGTTTCTTTCAGATGAGGTAAGTGTCTTGTGTAATATTACTCTCTCTGAATCCAGAGTCTATGTGTCTCCTATTATTGGAAAGCTTTTGCAGCTGAATATGGTGGTACAGGCCTGTAATCTCAGCACTTCGGAGGGTGAGGCGGAAAGATTACCATAAGTTTGAGACCAGCCAGGGCTACACAGCGAGTTCAAGGCCAGCCTCAGTTGCACGGTGAGACCCTATCTCCAAAACCAAAGCAAAGCAACAACTCCAATCACAGAAAACCCCTGAGTAGGAGGAAATATAATTGAATAGCTAAGGCAAGGTCAGACTGGGTGGATTCCTCTACCGTTTTTTGCTCATAGTTTTGTTTCTAATGGCGTGTGGGATTGTATCAGTTGCTTTTTACTTGTTGCTGGGACAAAATATCAGGCACCGAATAGTAAGGAAGGAAAGCTTTACTTAGCTCATAGCATGTGCAGGTTTCAGTCTATCCTCCGCTGGGGCAGAGCAGCACGGGGCAGAGGGCAGCCGTTCATGGCAGCAGCAAACAGCCAAGAGCCAAGGGAAGCGCAGCCGCAGCTGCAGCTCCTAGCCAGCCCCTCTCCCCTCCTTGTACTGTAAACAAGCTGCCCTGGGCTGGGGTGTGGAACTCACACGGTGTCCACGCCCTCCTCTTACACACGATGACAATGTTTACAAAGTCAGAATCCTGCTCTCTGCTGAGCCACTTAATTAAACTTCTAGACTTCTCAAGTTGGCACACTATATCAACCAGTACAGGGACACTGAATCGGAAAGATCTAAATCGACGTCTTATTTCTAGGTGTGCGACTTCTAAGCTCCTCTGTGATCCACCCTTTATGGTGAGTGACATTTTCCAATAGCATAGCAAGCACATGTCAGAGCCTTGATGTGAACTCTGGTCTTCTAATGTCAGAAAGTGGAAATCGCCATGTAGATATTTTAACTCTTCAGGACTCCCAGGAATTGTGAGGGCTAAAATGACAAGGCAGTGCAGACCCCCCAATACCCAGGTGCTCCCCCAAATTTAAGTAGTATTAGAACACGAAGTTCTTTTGACCTCTTTTTTAAAAGTCTTTGGACAAATATCTATGTGTGTATCACATGCGGCCATCAGATCCATGAGTCAGGATCCTGTGACCCCCAAGGTCATCAAAAACAGTACTTCCTGGGTGCTATTCCCACATTAGGTCACTCTTTATGGCACCGGGGTAGCAGAGGTGCACTCATGTGGGCCTGCAGTGTCCACTCGTGTGGCTGGTGTGGTGCCGTAAGGTGCACTGCGTGGGATCTGGTGGGTGTTCCTAAGGGCGCTCTTTCAGAGCTGCCGGGCCTCCTCCACCGACTCCCCAGCCTCCCTCTTCTTCGAGTTTGTTTACATCATTAGTGGCAGTGTCTACCTCGCAGAGCAGAGTCTGCTTATCCTTCCCCGCTGTCTGTCTTCTGCCACTAGGATGTGACTTCCATAGGTGACTGTCTCAAGAGCCAAAAAGGAAATTGGTAAATAAGTCAGCCCCGACACTCAGAGCTCCCGTGGGAGGGCGGTTTGATCATTCTTCCTACGTGACAAGTGATAAAACTGAGAGTCTAGGGCGGGGGTGTTTATGCAGTCTGTCCCCTGTTGTCACAAAGCGGGGGAGTCCAGAGAGGTGGCCAAAGCTGCCCGCTCCCCTGTGCAGCCCCTGCTGTCCAGCACCATGTGGACAGGACCAGCCAATTCTGAGAAGCTGTTGGGCCCTAAAAATGTTAGTTTAGTCTGGACACTGATGCTTCTGAATATAATTCAGTCCTCGTTCAAAAGCACATTAGCTGACGCCATTTGGTATCCGGTAATGGCTTTAATTTTCATGGAGACAATGACGCCAGCAGGAGCGATTTTAACACCATGCGACAGGACAGGCACTGTAGGGGGAGGCTGGGTGCTGCCGATCCTGCGTGTCGGGAACTCCGGCTGCTGCTGTAGCTTTACTTAAAGGATCCAGGATGTAATTCTTTAGATGGAGGTTTGCTTTGCCACAGCGCTCCCGTCTCGGGCTTGGCAATTACAGTTCATTAACAGGGAAGCATAAGCCATAAATCATTGATCAGAAACAGGTTGTTAATAGGTCTGGTTAACGTGTCTGCCGGCTGGCAGGGCAGGGATGTAAATTGATGGATGCCTGGGTGCTCGACTTGACCAGCTAGCCCGTTAAAGCAACGTCGCTAATCACTTCCGCTAATATTTATTGAGCTAGCTTTCTCTGAGCCCATCAGCACGGCAACCTTGCAGCCGTCCCGAGAAGACGATTCCGCTATGAGGATATTGAATTAAAAATGGTTGAATGACTGGCTGAAGTTTGCACGACCTGGACGTGGTCAGAGTGGGGTCCGAACTCAAGGCCACGTGCATTCTTCCCTCCTGGACTTCAGCATGGCGGATAAAAGTGACGGGCATGGGCGACGCCCTTAGCCCCTGATGGCAGCGCCTTTCGGCCAAGGGGACCTAGGGCACCTAGAGCAGGCTGCCGGGGAGAAACCTAGACGCCGCAGGACTGGATGTTAACCCGGGGCCTCCCGGCCGCTGATGCTGACCAGCGCGGCCAGGCGGGCCGCTAATTCATCTGACTCCGCATGCACGCCTGTCGTCTGTGCAGCGCAGTGGCAGCTGGGCTCACTGGCATCCTATTAACCTTGTCTGTCGGAATGACACCTGGCTGTGCTGAGGCCCTGGTGCCTGTAATTAGGAATGTAAACAACTGCAGCTTCCTCCCCTCAGAACTGGCGCGGTGCCCGCCTCCGGCTCCTCCTTCTCCCTCCCCCGAGCCTCTGGAAAAAGACGCCTCCCCCGCTCTGCAGCCAGGTGGGCCTGGCGATGTCTTTCTGCTCCGGCATCCAGCCCCGGCTGCTGTTCATGCATAGGGCCCCAGAGATTTTCTACTGCACGATCTCACGTATATTCAGGGCACCCTGACATGGGTTGTTTATTCCTATTCTATAGATAGGAACAGGAGCCTTCGGAGAGATTGGCTACCTGACCTAAGGTGATACACCTAAACAGTTTGGGGCCATGTTGTTTAGTTTGTTGTGTTTGTGTTCTTAAAAGGGCACCAGCCATTTATGCAGTGAATACAGAAGTGGTTCAGGGAAAGGGACTGCGGGGAGAAACCTTTCGCAGATTGAACCCTAAAGGGAAGCACAACACAGCAAACACTTGATCGGCAACATTTGTGTGGCTCACGTAGCATGGTCGGCCCTGCTGCAGTGTTCCCAGTTAGCTCCTGGTTAGCTGGTAGCTGTATGAGTTGATATGACAGGATATTCCACAACCAGAGATAGGTAGGCATGGATTTCTTGGTAGAGCTTTCGGTCCATAGTGGGCTGGTTCCAAGACAGGGTGGTGTGCATTCAGTTGTCACAGAGGACAATCAATTAGTTCCTGGCAGGCAGAAGGTGGCAAAAAAAAAATGAGGGACAAAACAAGGTGCTTTCTACCTCCTGGATGCAGGCTGCTAAGATCTGGGGGTGCAAACCAACAACTGGGCTGACGTAGTAATCACCCGCCCTTTGGTCCTAGCACCCTGGATACTAGCACAGCATCAGTCACACACTGTAGATTCAGCCACCTCTGGAAAAGCCCCGGCTATGATGACACAAGGTTCTGGGGGGACATCTGGAGATGTCCCAGGCCGTGAGAGTGACTTTTGATTAGTTAGCCTGAAGTTTTGCTTTTCCCTAAGTTGCTATTTACAAGGAATAATAGTTCAAGTGCAATTTCACCTAAGTTTGTAAAGCAGGAGAAATCAGGTCTCTTATGAGAGCTGACCAGCACTATCTGTTCAGGGCTTCTTCGGGTTTGGTCTTCAATTTACTTTATCATTTTGTCTTAATCTTTCAAAGTCTGCAGCTTACATTGAGGTTTATTTTTGGTTTTCTGCAGTCTACAGAAGTTTGTCATGCAAATGTACATTGCCGTCATTGAAACAGGTTACAGGAAAGTTTCGTCCAGGCATGATGGCCTGTTCCTATAGTACCATCTCTGCAGGAGGCTGAGGCACAAAGATTGCTTGAGAGAGAGAGGGAGGAAGAGAGAGAGACAGAGGAGAGAGAGGGAGAGAGAGAGAGAGAGAGAGAGAGAGAGAGAGAGAGAGAGAGAGAGAGAGGATACCTGACAATCTTTGATCTTATTAACTAGAAATTTGCTTATCTCAGGATGGCATGAAGTTGTGATTTTTTTTTTAAATTTTTATTTTTTGTATTTTGTAGAGAAGGGCCTACAAGGTGTTTAGGGTCTCACTACTAGATCAGACTCATATTCATCCACCTGTTCCCAGCCTCCTAAGAGCTGGGATTATAGGCGCGCGCCACCACGGCCAGTCTCAATTGCCATCTCAGCGTGCTCGGCCGGCTTGCAGGTGCTCTAATCCAGGGAGCTGTTTGGACGGCCCACGGAGTTGTGATTTTAAAAACAAATGTATGTGTGTTTTTAAAGTTCTCAGTGTGTGTTTGCAGTACACAATGCACCCACGCATCATGGGGAGTTGGGTCAGGTCCCGAACACACGTGACCGTATCAGATTGGCTGCCTCCACCAAGCAGCGAGCAGAGCAGTGCTTTGAAGGTCCTCTGTATTTTATCCTGGCTTATTATCTCATTTCTTTTCAGCACTGAGTTTAAATCCATTATCTGAGTGCCATGGTGGCTGATTTAGCCTTTCATGTGTTAAACACCACCCTGGCTGCTTCCAAGTTGCAGCCATTAGGAACAGAATTGCTGCAAACATCCGCGGGAGGCTGTGTGTGGTCTGAAGTTTTCAGTGCCTTTGTTTAAATTCCGAGGGGTGCAGGTGGCACATTGTATTGTAAGAGTGTGTTTAGTTTGAGAAGAAGAAAAAAAAAAAAAAAAAAAAAGAAAACCCACCAACCTGCCTTCCACAGTGCCTGTACTGCTTTCAGTTTCTACCAGCAGTGAACGAAGATTCCATTTGCTGTACAAGGTCTGATAAAAAATGTTTTGTCTACGTAACAAGGATTGCAGTAAAGGCATGTTGTCATTAAGCCGCCTCACAATGCCTTGCCTCGCATCAAGCACAGCCGCCTCATTCTTTTTTTTTTTTTTTTTAAATTTTATTTATTTATTTATTTCTTGTTTCAGAACCTTTATTTGTTTATTCACTCATTTCTATGGCCGGCTCAGCCCGCCCGGAAGGCAGGGCGGGCGCAGCATGTGGTGCCGGGGATCGAACCGCGGTCCCTGAAGCCGCCCAAGCTTTCCCAAGCAGGCGCTTTAGACCACTAAGCCATCCCGCCGGGCCCTTTTTTTTTAAAGAATTTTTTATTTTATTTACCTTTTTATTTGTTTCAGAACCTTTGTTTATTGACTCATTTTTATGGCCGGCTCAACGCGCCCCGAGGGCAGGGCTGGCACATCATGTGGTGCCGGGGATCGAACCGCGGTCCCTAAAGCTGCCCAAGCTTTCCCAAGCAGGTGCTTTAGACCACTGAACCATCCCGCTGGGCCCCCACAGCCGCCTCATTCTTGCCACGCTCTCCTTCCGAAAGCCTTGTTTTGTGAGCGACTTTTTTATGGCTGCATTGATGTCCGGAATTGATTCAAATGTTTACAGCAAGTTGTATCAAATAAAAATACTGCAGCGTGTCCTCATCCACCACAGTGCCTGGATCTGCTACCCCAGCGCTTACGACCAGGTTTCTCCCTAGGCCATAATCATTAGGAAGGGCAAACGTTTTCAGTTGATTCGGGGGCTGGCGGAATAGCTCCCTGATCTAAGTGCCTGCTTAAGCAAATGCAGGGACCTGAGGTTTGATTCCCGGCACCACAGGCCACGGTGGCCACTGAGAGTAGCCCTGGGGAGGCTGAAAACAGGAGGATCACTGCAAGTCTTCACTTCACAGCGAGACCCTGTACCAAATATATGAAAAATATGTATATAAGTAAATTGATTGAAGATATCGAATCGGGACTTCAGAATTAGAGAGACTGCCAGAATTGCCTCAGAAGTGGCCAAGGCACGGAGATGTTTGCTCCAAGCGAGGGGAAGTATTTTGAGAGAGGTTAATGGCAATGTGGCTTTTAAATTTAAGCGTACTATAGCTTTCGGTCACACCTCATACAGCCTCACATGCATTTGATGTTGTCCCTGCTCCAGATTTGGGTCATCCTAAGCAGCTTTTGCACCCATATGTTTTGGCTTTAATCCAGTGATCTTTCTAGTGGGGTAACAGTACATATCAGTTGATCTCATATGAAAATTAAGAGGCATCTTGCTTATACTATGATGGGGGTAATAGCCACCATTGGCATGTGCTGGGCGCTGTGCTCATCGACTTTGGTGAATTTAATTTTTCAGTGATCCACGCATTGAGTCTGGCTACCGTCTCCACTGCAGATGAAGAAACAGGTCAAGGGCCAGGGAGATAGCTCAGTAAAAGAAGTACGTGCATGGCAAGTGCAAGGTCCTGAGTTCCATCCCTGGTACCATCAAAATAAAATAATAGTAATAAATTAGAGAGAGAGAGAGAGAGAGAGAGAGAGACAGAGAGAGAGACACAGACACAGAGAGACAGAGAGACAGACAGACAGAGAGGAACAGATCAAAGAGTTCTGTGCTGAATGACAGGGAAGAGGTTGAGCGGCGTGGCTCTGAAGCTTGTGCCCTTAAACGCTGTCACGGCTGTGCCTAGCCACCCCCTCCCAGCCCCAAGCCCCACGTGGCCATAGGAGATGGTTCTTCAGAGCTGGCTGGATCTGGAGCATGTGATACTGGAATTGATCCATGGTCTAGTCCTGGGATCAAGGGCCCCGGGATTAAGAGTGTGAGTGTTCCCCACCCTAAGTAGCCTGGAGAAGAGAAAAGGAGCAGAGAGCCAGAGTTGCCCCTTATTGCCCTGCTGCCTGCTGCCTGCTGTGGACTGTTTCTCCTCTGTTATGCCTGTCAGCCCTGCTATGCTGCCTTGGAACCAGCTGACCGTGGACTGAAGCCTCAACCAACTGTGATCTACATACACCCTTCCTCTGTTACCCTCTAGTATTGTGTGCTTTTGTCTCGGCAATGAGAAAAGTAACTAAGACAGCCACTGTGCCTTGTGCTGTATGTCCAGATCAAACACTCAGCTAGAAATATCCTTCTATGTCAGGCACCTAGAAGGGCCGCTTACCCTCCGTGTCAGCCCAGGCATTCACTATGAAGCAAGATGTCAGCAAAGTAGTTCGTTTGACTCTTATTGTCACAGTGGGGCTTTGACTTAGCTTGCTTTCTGTGGCTGTCACACTGTGTTTGACAGCCTTTCATTGCTTTAAAAACTATTTGACATAATTGATTTGTAAAGAGAGTCGGGTTTTTTCCCCACTTAGGTTTTGGACATTGTAATCTGTGGTCAAGTCTTTGCTTTGGGCCTGTAGCCAAGAAGCACAGTGTGGGGAGAACTTGTAGGGGAGCAAAATAACTTTCGTCAGGAGTCTGCAGACAGAGAACGTGACGAGTCCAGGGACCCGCAGTCACCTGTGAGGTTTTGCCCCTGACGTGTTCAGAACATCTCGAAAAGCCTACTTCTCTAGGGTTCTCTGCCTCTGAATAGGACTATCCTGGAAACTGAGTCCCATGCGTGAGCCAGACGAGGCCATTCAGCATTCAAAGCATAGCAAACTGAACCTCCCAGATGGAGTCATTTACAAAGGGAAGTATATTGACTTCACATGCATGTCCGCAAGCGGGGGACGTCTCAGGCCAGGCGGCTCCCTCCGATGGGGGCCTCCTGGTGTCCCTGCTAGTGGTGGCAAGCAGAGGGTTAGCAGGAGCCTGCTGGAAAGAGAAAAGAGGAGGCACAGGGGTGCTGTAGCCTAATCTGCACTTCAGTAACTACTCTAGTCCTAGGAGACAAAGATAAGTCACTCGCATGACAAAGCACTCATCTATTAAGGGTGCCTCAGCTCCCAGAAGACTTCACAAGTCCCTGCTTCCCATAGCTAGATCAGGGCAGACTGGTTTTGATGGTCCCGGCAGTTTCGTGACAGATCCATGCGGCCAGCTGACCTTGCACACCAGGCGAGGCCTGACACCACGCTTATTGGAGAATACAGAAACCGAGAGCATCGCTCACCTCATTATGGACTCAGTACGCTCTCCGAGTCCGCTTATCATCAATAACATTGATACCACCTAATTTAAAGCCACTGAACCAGCAAGCTCTGGCTGGAGATGTGTTTATGAGCAGGATACTAAGTAGATATTTTAACTAAGTGAACCATTTCTTGCTTCAATTAATGCAAAAGGTAGCAATTCAGAGGAAATATTAGGAGCATTAGATTTTATATTGGCACCATTTATTACATATGATATTTAAAACTTTTAATCATTTTATTTTCATGTTGACGGTGCCTAAGGAAAGAGGAAAGAAAAAAAAAAGAAGAAGAACTTCCCATGGTGGCTGTGACCCAAGTATTACTGCCGAGCTAAGATGGATGATGCTTATCCACTGCACTGTTACAGCCTCCTGAGGAAATCGCGGGGATTTTATTAGCTTTATTAACAGCAGCCAGGGAGTTGAACTTAGTGATGAGCAAACAGTGGCTCTACGAGGGACAACTTCCTTGGGAAAAGCGAGTTGAAGATAAAGGAATTAACACGGGGCACCCACTGGGTGCCAGGGATGCTCAGACTGTCTGCACCCTGACTACATCTCCAGCCTTTCCCCAGGCTGGCTGTACATGTGTCCACTACCCAGGTGAGAGGCTAGACGATCAAGTACCTGCTATGTGTAGTGTGCCGCCTCTTGGGGAGCTCATGGTGTGCCCGCTGGCCACACCCCGCCCTTGGAGTATCCTACTTGGCGTGAGCGCTCGACACTTACTACCTTTTGCCTGTGGTTGTTATCCTGGCGATGCGAGGAGTGGGGCATAATTTGAAAAACTTGGAGAAGCTGAGGTTCCTGCAGACCACAGGAGGAGAAGTTGGAGAGGGTGTCCTGGGAGCAGTGGCGTCGTATAGGTACAGAGAGGAGAGAGCAGTGTACTCCGTGGCAAAGGACAGAGAGTGCGCTGAGGTGCCCGGGCGGAGGACAGCCACTAACTTCCCAAGGATCACGTGTGGACTATGTGACAAAGCTCATATTTGAACCCAGGCCTATTTGACTTGGTTGACATGTGACACAGAAGCGGATTAGTGACCTTCTTTAGCACATAACCAAAATGTCCGGACAAGGAGTGTCCAAGTCCTCTAAGGGATACGGAGCGCTCGCGTCCTGGCCGGGAGGTCTGACAGCAACGCTCTGAGCCTCCGTGTTAGACTCAGCATTGTCTTCTGGACTAGCGGAGGCCGGTGTTCCTGGCTTTTTTCGTGGCTTTCCTTGGTGAGGATGGAAGGACTCCAGACAAGTATCTCCATGTGTACATTTGACAGCGGGAAGGACGAAAACCACAAATCACCCTAGCTTGAGCTCTCGCAGGGCACCAGGGCAGTTTTTCTTCATGCCTGCCTTGACTGGAAGTAAAGTGATACTCCCTTCCGGGAGTCCTGCCCCGTCTTCCTCGTAGTCTGGTGCAGGCAAGACGCAGCCTGGGACCACCCTAGAAAGAACGAACAGGAAGAATTCTGGCCCAGGGTCCGCTGTTTACTTGCAGGGTGATTCATGGCTTCTTCTGGAATGTTCAGGGACTTAAAAGCCCTTCTTTCTATGAGCCATGACTCTGTACTTGAGCCTACAAATTTACAAATTGCTCAATAGGCAACTAAAAGCATAATAAAACTTGACCTTCATCTTGTATATTATGTCGCTATGAATACTGGATCATCTCTCCTCAGTTCTGCGTAGGGGTACATTGATCACTTAGGGAAGCAATGTCAGGGCTCTTACCGCTTTCAGTGACACAGTTGGCTGCATGCGTGCCATAGGTTTGCCACCCGGCAGGGAGTGTCTGTCTAGGTAGGAGCTTCTTAGACAGGACTGACAAAGCCTGCATTGATGTGATCTGACTCCTCTTCAAGACTTAGGATTCTGAGACAGGAGATCTACAGGGCCATTGAGCTGCACCAGAAATTCGTAGCCATTGACCTAAACACCTGTGACCTCCAGGAAAGGCAGGGCCTCACAGGCTGAGGCCAGCACAGATAGAGACAGTCCTTTCCAGGGAGCAAACCCATCCCTCAGCCACGAGGATTGCACAATTCCATTGAATTTAAATTGGACTCTGATAGGAATACCCAGGGTCCCATGCCCTTCTCTAAAACACTGTGACCAGAGACTGCAATGCAATAACCATCTGCATCTGGCAATAGGCTCACCTTGGACACGCAAGGGCTGAGCATGGGCGGGGTCATTTCCTAGGAGACATTGGAGGTCACAAGGGAAAGCACAAGCAGGAAAAGACATCAGGGTGCAGTGACCCTCAGCAACACATTGGCCTTGCTGACCCTTTGTCTCCTCATCTTAAGAGAGAAATAGTAACACACACCTCGGTTTTCTTTAAAAGAGATATCTGCACTGAAGTGCCTTGGGTATCATCACTGAGCATTCAGTGTGACTCCTCTGTTATGTGTTTCCCAGTTGATTCCATTTCCATCTTCCTCAGACCCTACTAGGGCCGGGTCTTGGAACAGTGCTCGTATGTCACCTTGCTAAGGAGCGCACTTGGCTCTGCTGATCGGTTCTTTGTCCTTGTGAAAAATGGTGGTGTTTGTAGATAAGATCAACGAGGCGATGCACAGTATAAATAATGAGACAGGACATCCTTGCTCAGGCTGAGACCTGGCCAAGAACGTGATGAGCGAGCAGATAAGCTTGAGGCCAAAACGCCTTCTAATCGTTGGTTGTAGTAGTTCTCTGCAGGCGTTGGTGGCTATTACCACAGAGCTGCTGCATGGCTAGAGCCTAAGAAGAATCTTGCATTGATCATGTAGCTGCTCTGCGTCCTTCGCCCCTACCAGGGGCTCAGAATAAGACTGTGGTCGCTCTGAAGGTGAGCAGAGAGCTGCGCTTTCTGGGCACTTAGTGGCTTTTAGATAGCTAAGGAGGTGTGTATCATTTCTACCTGTAAGTTAGTGTTTAAAATTTATTGTTTTCTTCACATTTCGTTCTGTCTTCATTTTTTTCTTTTTAAAGACTAAAAAATAGAAAAAAAAATAATTCATTAAGCAAACTAAATCATAGGAACTCAACAATGTTATATTGCATAATGTTGTCTTCAAATTAGTTGTTCAAATGGCCAGGTATAAGCATGCAAGATTGGTATAAAAAAAAGTTATAAGAAATTGAAAAGGAGAAGAAAAAAGGAAATTTAAGCATTAACTGCCACTTTAAGTAGACCAGCAGAAATCAGCAGTGTAATTCTCTAAGCTATCCCATATATATATATATCTTTCCCTCTTTCTTTTCTTTTCTTTCTTTCTTTCTTTCTTTCTTTCTTTCTTTCTTTCTTTCTTTCTTTCTTTCTTTCTTTTTCTTCTTTCTCTCTCTTTCCTTCCTTCCTTCTTTCCTTCTTTCCTTTCTTCCCTCCCTTCCCTCCCTCCCTTCCCTCCCTCCCCCCTCCCTCCCTCCCTCCTTCCTTCTCCCTTTTCTGTCATCCCAGCTGTCCTTCCCTTTGAACACATTCTTTCCTTTTCACAGTGTCTATTGCACTTTTCAGATGTTCTTTCCTCTTATATATTTGCGTTAGGTCCAGCTAACATGTAATACATAGTATGTGATGATAAATGCCCTTTGTTTTGTACAGGATGACACGTAGCTGGGGCAGCAGTATTTATTACACAAAGCAAAATGATGCTGGTACTCTGGCCATATGTACAACTTTCCTACATAGTACAATTTATCTCAAGGCAAAGTCTTACTCTGACCTATGTTTAAAATGATTTGTGTAAATACTAAGTAGTTTTGCTTATGACAATTTCATAGCATATCTTACTAACTGCAAGAAAAGCCATTTCTCACTATTATTACCTAGTTGGATAGTTGTGGAAACTCATTCTCCTATACTACTGTCTTAGTTACCTTTTCTCTCGTTGCTGGGACAAATACCTGACACCCAAAATGAAGGAAGGAAAGGTTTATTTAGCTCACAGTTACTGGAACTTTCAGTCCATACTCAGCTAGATTCAAGGCAGAGAGGCACAATGCAGAGGCCAGCAGTTCATGGCGGTGGAACAGCAACAAAATCGTGACAAAGGCAACCAACCAAGGGAGCAGAGAGCAACTGCTCTAGTCTGTCTCTTTATATTGCATTCAGGCTCTCTGCCTCAGCCTATCCACCTTAGGTCACACCCATAATCCCAGAAGTACTCCGACCCATAATCTTATCACTACTAAAACACATAATCCCAGGGATCATGATTCAAGTCTCAAGCTCTAGAAATCCCCACCTCATGATTACATGAGACTTTGGGGGGACAACTAGACATAAACCATAACCACTACGCTGGCATCATTTCATAAAATTGATGAATAATTGGCATCCTAATTTAAATGATCTTGGAGTTGCATGTTTTTGTTTGTTTGGTTTTATGCTGGGAATCAAACTCAGGACCTTGCACTTACCAGGCAGGCATTTATGCTGCTGAGCTATCTCTCTAGTTGAAGTTTAATATAGCAACTCATCACACTCTTACACTTTGTAGCTTTGCCTACTTATTGGTAGCTAGACTGATGCAATTTTACATTTTTTTCTATGAAGTTCCTATATTTTGGGTTTAATACATTTCTGAATATTTTTAGCTTTTAACATCTTTATGAATATACTATTTCTTTTTCATTTCTAGCTAGAGAGTACTTGATTTAGGACATATGTTGATCTTTGTATGTTTATTTTACATCTGGCCACTTTGTCAAAACAAAATGCTTTTTAACTGGGACCTCATTGATTTTGTAGTTTTATAATCATATAAACAAAAAGAAAACTATTTTTCCTTGTGCTTTCTAGTAGTTATCAATTGTTTTTTCTTGTTTCATTATATTTTATAAAATCTCTAGATAATGCAAAGTAGACACAGTGGGACAGGCCACCATTAGTGGTTCTTGATTTAAGTGAACTGATATTAAAAACTTCACAGGAGTCATGATCTCTATGTGGTGTTTTTAATTTTAAAATCAACAGGCAATCATTTCAAAATATATAGCATATTTTAAGGCTGAATCAGCCAGAAATATTTTGGAGACAGATGAAGCAATTGGATTTCAGTGAGTCAAAGGCATTTATAGATCCGCATGCCTGAACTATTCTGACTGACCCAGAAGAGTATGGATAAAGGTTCTCATTCAGCTGCATCAGGAACCTGTCTCTCTTCATGTCTTCTCTGATATTTCTTCCTCTGGCTTTATGGCCACAGTGCTTACTACAAGCACAAGGCTTGTGGTCTCTCAACAACTCTCAGAGAGAGTAGACATTTTTCTAGGATCGTACCTGAACTCATAACTTTATTTGATGACCATGAACTTGATGAAAATAAATGAGTCATTTTTTTCCAGAGGGAAAAATAACAGTGATTAGACACTTCTGTAGGAATTTGCACTGTTCTTGCTAATTTCAAGATCAAAATTGGTAACAAGGGAGGATTTCTCTCCTAAGGAAAAATGCATTATTGTTCCCCAAAGACCAGAGTAGCAAAACAACAAATTCTCATGACTAAAAATTTTTCAAGTTTTCTTCTGTATATGTTTTTTCTCAAAAAAAAAAATCTTTTTACTAGGTCAAGATTGGATATGTGTATGTATCAAGATACATATAATCATTGTGCATCACAATATTACCTTTTATAAACCCTAATAGTTCTCTTAAATCTAGCACTATACCAAGATGCACTGACTGGAGACAATTGCAGAGATTATCTTCATTCTAGATGTTATACTTTTATGAATGTAACCAAAGATTGCTGCCCATTTTTGTTAACCGTATCATACTTCTGAGTAATACCACATTAGTTTTTTTTAAAATAACTGTTATCACCATTGTAACTACTTTCCTGGCATTAAGTATCAAAATTCACTGTTGTATTCATGTATTTTTAAGAATTAGACCCATTTCCAGATTACAAGTATGTTCGTTCCTTTCTTGTTCCTAATATTTCTTTTCAGTCTTCCAAATTTGTGTCATTTGATGGTTATTTCTGTCTCTATGTTCATATTTCTGAGACTTTCCACAAAAATTACTATTGTTTGAAATAAACTCTCTTTTCTTGTCCCATTGAGGTATCCATAGTGGAATTTTAAGAATTAGCAAAATACTCCTCGATGCTGCCTTGGTACATTTTGAACATTTACAGAGCACTAATTACGTCATGCTACTTACAAATGCTCTATTACAGGTCAAAAGCTTCTTAATTTCTGTGTTGTCTAAAATTAACTTGTGAAACTTATTGGGCATGAAATTTTTGAAAGCTTTGTTTTCTGTCATAGTATGTTTAGATTTTAAGTATTCTTCATAACAAAGTAACAAATGCAAGTATTGGTTATGTTTTTTTAGGTGATCTTTTTCATCTAGGATTTTCTATTAACACTGAATTGCACAGTATTCTCGAAAATAACTGTTTACATAGCTTTACCTTTGACAGTAGTCCATCCTCTGCAACTCTACAGGGCACCGTTCAGATTTGTAATATTTTTGCATGTTGTAATAAGTAATTTGTAGTAATAGCTTTTTAACAAGTGAGGATGGTGTCCAGTCTGTTATTATGCTGGGCATCAAACAACACAGAGTAGTGCAGGTAAGGTGAAATTTAGGTTCTTGCAGTCTGTGAGTCATAGCCCTGCATTTAGCAGCTCACCCAGTGGAGAAGTTCTGGTTAATGAAGTCTTCCAGCAGGACAGGTTCTTGAATGACATCATGATCTGTTTCTTTTTTTCTTCTCTCTGTCCCACTCACCTGCTTCAACTTATCTTCCCTTATTCTTATGGCTGATCCCTTTACAGTGTGCTAAGATCTCCTCCTAAGCCTGCATGCTCCTTGTAATTAACAAAGCAAAAAGATATTGAGGGATCCGAAGAAAGTCCAAGATTTAACCTAACTTGGGACATTTCCCCGCCTGTGATTTAAGGAGAGGACTTCGCTTGACCAGCTCTACTCCCTTAAAATGTGCCTGGTACCAGAGACTTGGGATGTTCACCATCCAAACCAAGTAGATTAACAGCATTAATATTAAATGGAAGGAAGGATAACACCCCTCCCCCCAAGAGAATAGATATTAGGAGACTTCTAACAGTGCCTACAGAGGCTGACCTCTGGGAAGTCAGCCAATCTCAGTCCAGTAGCAAATGTCATAAAGAAGAATGCATGCCCTCCAGGAAGAGCCAAAATGCGCAGCCCTAGAAAGACACAGTGGGCGTATTAGCGCTCCCTAGACCTGATCCCCTGAGGAGCGTAAGCTATCACTTATGCACTTGGTGTTCCATGAGGGGGTGATTAATTCGAATCTCATTATGGGAAAGTATCAGACAATTCTTAGACAAGGAGAATTTTATTTAAAAGAAAGCATATAGTGGGCTTTTAAAAACTGAGTGTCATAAAAGATATAGTTGGGGTTAAGAGAAGACTCTGGGAATGTTTCAGATTAAAAGAGACTAAACCGCACAGCAACAAAATGTGGTCTCTAAGTCTCAATTTGATCAAGTACTAGAGGGAAAGAAGCAAACAATAAAAGATATTATTAGGTCGATTGACATTACTGGAATTTGGGTGGTATAGCAGCTAAAAGTATTAAATTAATGTTAAATTGAGCGAAGAGGGTGACTGCTGTAGCTTTAAAACAACATTTACTCCTAGAAATGTGCACTGGGGTAATTTTGGGTAAAAAAAGACATATATATATACAATGCAACCTAAAATGGCTCTGAAAAAAGATACATATATGTACATGGATGTATATATATATATATATATATATATATATATATATATATATATGTGTGTGTGTGTGTGTGTGTGTGTGTGTGTGTGTACACAGATAGATAGGCATGTAAATATATAGAGAGAAGTGTGAGAAGAGAGGAGGGAAGGGAGGGAGAGGTGAAAAACAAATAAAGTAGTTTTCTTTGATGAACTATCAACAGCAAGTGAATCTGGGTAAAGTGTGTGCAGATATTTTTGTACTGTCTTTATTCTCACGACTTTTCTATCAGTTTGAAATGACTTCCTGATAAAAGTTGTTTGCATCTGTCTTTTTCTGAGGTAGTAACAGAATAATTGAGATCTTTCAGCAAGCCCTTGTGTGTTTTAAGTCTTGCTTCAAAAGACTCTGCAATTAATGCATAGTCGTCACTGATTCAGAATGCAATGGATTTTATCTGTTAGCAGCAATATCAGATCATTCTGTTATTGGCTGTTTGAAGGGATTTTAAAAGGCATTTGAGACAGGGTTTCCTGACTGCTTACAACTACCGTACTATGTTCTCCAGGGCTCTGAAGATGCAGTGATCTTTTGAAGAAAGATCTTGCTGGTTAGCATGGGAGAGGCAGATTGAGAGGGAAATGCCCTAAAAGTGGGAAGGGTGTTTAAGGGCGTAGAGCAATAGCTCAGCAGAGACGTAATGAGGAGACGGAGAGGAGAAGAAAGGATGGATTGGAGAGAGATTTTGAGGAAGAGTCGTTAGGACTTAGCGAGTCATTGAAAGTGGGGTCTGAGTGAAAAAAAGAGAGGAGCCAGCCTGCTTTAGAATTCAGAGTGAGCGATCACGCCTCTGCTGAAGATGAGATACAGGTAGATGGGGGTGGGTGCACATGAGAGAAACGCCACGAGCGGTGAAGAGTTGTGGTGCCGCTGGCTCTCTGGGACTTCCAGCTGCCCATGCTTGCGGGAGATGGGATTACGTATACAGCGATCAGCAGAGGAATCCCAGATCCCGAGGAAGTGAGGGGATCTTTTGTGCAGAGGTACGTGAAAGTGTGGGACGACAGTTACTCAGGAAGTGTGGAAGGTGCCTAGAGAAGAGGGCTAACGTAAGAGGCCAGGGATATAGTTTTCATGCATCACCTCAGGTCAATAAACATTCACAGCTGAGATGTATGTCGTGAAGCCCGCACCTGGGGAAGGATGGGACAAAGTTCAGATGAACAGTGCGAAGGTGTACCGAGGAATTAGGGAGAATCCGAACACACGAGACACTGAGCGTGAACTATGAGTGCTTTATTGTTTGGGCTTCCTCTTCCTCTCCAGGATGTTCACAGCAAAGGACTTCACTCCCTGGTTACATGCTTGGAGTTTCTCAGGGGAAATAACTCCCAGTGGAGTCTGTACAGGCACTGGTGGCTGCCTTTTATACAGAGAGTATTTATGTGGGTTCCAGGATCCCATCTGAAAATAGTCCTGGGTGGATGAATCCGTAGATTGCTTAGATCTCCGTCAAGTAGCAGGGATGGAGGTCCACCTTCCACCGACTTCAGGCGACGTTCTGGCCCACAGAAGTGACAGTCAGGGACTGCGGCACACAACGTGCAAATGAGCAGGTTTTCATGTTAGAATTTCTTAGTGAGAATCCTGGCTTCAGTGTTTACTTAATTTGTCCATAATGCCTTATCTCTAAAAATAGATAATTCTATTGCTTCTATTGCAGTGGTAGAATCAGAATTAATTGATTTAATATAACTGAATCTTTTTAGGATAGGACCTGGAGTACACTAAATACTCAATAAATATTAGCTCATCTTACTCTGCAGTCACAGACTCGAGGCACAGCTGGATCCTGGTACTCAAATATTATCTATCCTGAGTCTGCCTCTTGCACTTTGTACTGCATTTGCTGTTGACTTTATTCTTGGGCAGTATTTCTCCTGAGGAATGAGAACCACCAGATATAGCAGTCTTGGCCACTGCCAGCTCAGCTGTCCCACAGAATGGCTGTGTGTCTTGCCTCATATTTATAGCAAATGTGCAAAGTTGGCTGTTTTCTGTTGCTATATCAAAATAACCAAGACAGAATACTTTATAAAGAGCAGGTTGATTTAGCTTTTCACTTGGGACATTAAGAGCATGGTATTGGCCTTTGCTAAGCTCTGGCTGGCGATATCATAGTGAGAATGCATTTAAGAGGGAGAGACCATGTGGTGAGAGAGGGATTCACAAACCAGATTGGCTCTTTTCATAGAAATTTGCTCTTGTGAGTATTAACAAGGCCATATGGGAGATATGTTAATCCCTTCTGTATGTAGTTTCAAAGTAGGGCTCGTCACACATCTTAAAGGTCCTACTGGCTCAATACCACCCCACCGGTGACAAAGCTGGCACCACAGGAGTTTTAGAGAGACACATTCAAGCCACATCCAGACCTCCATGGTGACTTTGGTGGAAGAACTAATCTGTTAGGCCACGCCTGGATCCACCGCTAGGGTCAGTGAAGTCGACGGGAGCGATCGTGACACCTTCCTGAGGCGTGAACTGCGTCAGGGTCCCTCTTTTCCATGCATGGCTTCTCTTCCATGTGGCCAAATGGGCTGAGGTAAGGGCACAGCTTCCTGGTAGACACGGGGATTCCAGCTAACGCCATCGTGCTTAGCGTCATGCCGTGAGCCCAGTCCCAGGCCGGTACAGCTGGCGTTGGGCCCTCCTTGACCGTTTCCAGAAATCATTCGCATCTGTGGTGTCCAGCGTGGCTGGTGCTCGTTCCAGCATTCGCCATCCCACCAGGTCGTGCTCCTTACCTACTTTGGACCTTCCTCTGCTTCTTGCTGTTCATTGGCATTTTTACTGTTCCATGTGTATTTACTGTCATGCCAGTGGTTTTCTTGGAGGCAAAGCAGGGGAAGAGAAGGGAGGGACCATCTTGAATATAGATGCGCAGGTTCAAGCTATGTTGCCATTCTAAGTTACTTTGGAAAGTGTTGGCAAGGCAGTGCCCGGTTCTTGCCAGCCTGACAGATGTTTGTAAGAGGGCTGAATCATGGGCATTATATTAAATGTGCTAAGTGTGCTCTTGGGGGTGAGGCCTAGCTGGAGGCCAGATACTGGAGACCTGATGGGTTGTGTGCTGGAGCCTGGCCCCGCCCTTCTCCCTCTGCCTCTTGGCCCCACCCCACCCTTCTCTCACCCTGGCCCTGACCTTCTGCCTCTGCCTACTGGCCTAGCTCTCCTTTCTCTCCCTGACTCCTCCCTCCTTTCTCCCCAGCCCCTCCCTTCTCTTCCTGGCCCTGCCCTTCTCCCCAGCTCCGCCCTTCTCTCTCCCCAGCCCCACCCTTCTCTCCTCAGCCCCACCCTTCTCCCCATGGCCCCGCCCTTCTCT
>PVJA010022951.1:0-33642 GCA_004027025.1 Myocastor coypus
TCCCTCCCTCCATCCCTCCCTCCCTCCCTCCCTCTCTCCCTCCCTCCCTCCCTCTGTCGGTCCCTCCTCCCACCTTTCTTCCCTTCCTCCTTAGCTCCCCTCCCTCCTTCCCTCCTTTTCTCCCTCCTTCCTTCTTTTTGTTCCCCCCATAAACAGAGAAGTCGCCAAAATGGAAACTCTCCACCGGATCCCTCCTGGAAAGGGGAGCACGTTGCTGCCCACCACACTCTCTTGCAGGCTGAGCGGCACCAGCGGCCCTGCCCTTTGTCCCCATCAGGGGTCGGATCTGGCAGTGACTCCTGTTTATTTCAGCTTCATAATTAAAGAAGAATGTTAAGTGTGCGACTCGATTCTCTTCCAAGTGTTGGAAAGATCTGGAACAATACAGCCCCTTGGGAAAAGCTTAGGGAAGGAGAGAGAGAGAAAAAAAACCCCACCACATTTGCAAATAAGAAATTTGGAAATAACAGGACATCTAGCTTGGAACACCAGCAATTTTCCTAGACTGTCTTACTTTTTTTTTGGAAACAAAAATCCTTTAAAAATCAACAAGAAGAGGTCAACTGTAGTAACAATGTCAGAATATCCATTAGAAACTAAACAGAGGAAAACATCTGGAGGCGATGGGCCAGGAGGCGGTGATCTTGCTATCGGAGCCTTTTGACAGTGGCTGATGGGTAAATTCGGACACAAGCGTACGGCTGCCCCATCCATTGGTGTCAAGCTACAGATTGGAACGCAGACTTCCAGAGAACCGGGAAGGTGTGGCCACCCAGGGTGCCCAGCCTCTTCTCCCCAGGCTCGGAGACAGCCCTTGGGTTCTGTGTCTCAGACCTGCTGGGTAGGGACCCAGTGAGTTATTGCCAGATTGTGGGCTGCGCTACTGAGTCTCAGGCTCTCACTCTCTGGGGACCATGCCAGGGGCCTTCGTGCTAAGCCCCCTGTGCAGCCCCTCCTGTCCTTTTTACTTTAAGATTGGGTCACTCTAAGTCGCAGTTTCCTAGCCAGGGATGAAGCTTCCAATGCTCCTGTCTCAGCCTCCCTGGGGTCTGCAAATCATGACAGCGTCCTGCATGTCTGAGGACATTGGTGTGGAGCATATGTGTGACCAGGACTGCCCTGTGCCCTTGGAATGGTACACTTCTGGGTGTCCGGGTGGCTGTGGCAGTGTGACCCTGGGTACCACGGCTGGTCCCTGACCACTTCCCTGGTGCTGTTCCCCTACTCTGCTTCCTGGCTGCCATGAACCAAGCATCTTTGTCCCTCCATGCCCTTTCGCTATGCTGTTCCTGCCTTGGAGCTAGGTACCCATGGACTGGATGCCCTGGAACCATGAGCCAACTGGAAGCTCTCTTCTAGGCTGTGTTAGGCATTGCAAATTGATGATGGCACAGCTGATTGATGTGGGGATCTGCACATTGCCTGTGGGCGCCTTCCCAGGTTCCTCTATCCCCCAGTAGACTGGGATAAAATCAGACTGAATTCCTGGCAGCCCAGTCTACTGTGCTTTTTATCGTCATTTCTGATGCCAGTTCCATGTGACCCTTTCCCCACACCGCAGATTCCACTGCATGGTCACTTCTTTCATTCCCTAAGACTCACTTCCTGGCTGGCTGTGGTTCACCTCAGCTCTTGGGAGGCAGCGTGCTCTGTGCCACAGAGGACAGCACACTTCCCTGGAGGGAGGCAACCATCCCTGAATGGCAGAACCTTATGAGAATAGCACACCCTGCCATAGTATGAGTAGATGAACTTCTGGGTCAAAGGTGAGCATCAGCTGGGTTTCCACATGTGTGGGTCACCTTGTTACTTGCCATGGAAGAACCTTCGAGGAGTTGCACAGGAATTGGATTAAATCTATAGAACAAGTTATTGAATATTGTCTTATTTATTTATTTATTTTTGTGGAACCAGGGCTTGAACTCAGGTCCTTGTGATTGCCAAGCAAGCACTTATTCTACTGAGCTATCTCCCCATCCCTAAGACTTTTTTTTTGTGGCACTGGGATTCGAACTCATGACCTTGCACTTGGCAGGCAGGCACTTATACCACAGAGCTATCTCTCCAGCCCCTAATATGGTTATCTTTAACAATATTAGTTTTCCATGAACACTGGATATCTATTTAGTTACATATTCCACTTTCATTAGCAATAGTTTGTACGTTTTAATGTGCAGCATTAAACTTATCCTTGTGTATTATTCTTTTGGGTGCTCAAAAATCAAATTAGTTTCTTAATTTAATTTCCAGGTGACTTGCTATTAGTATATAAATAAAATGGACTTTTACATATGGATCTTCCATGCTGTAACCTTTGTAAGCTAGTTGTTAGGGCTGTCTTCGCACCAACTGCGCTACCTGGCTACTTCATTAGTTAGTTTAGTGTAGCAGTTGGCTTTTTTTTTTTTTTTTTTTTTTTTTTTTTTTTTTTTTTTTTTTTTTTTTTTTTTTTTTTTTTTTTTTTTTTTTTGTCTTTTTGAGACAGGGTCTCACTATGCAGTTCAGGCTGGCCTTGAGCTCACTTTTGTAGGCCAGGTTGGTCCCAAACTCGCACCAATCCTCCTGCCTCAGCCTCCCGAGTGCTGGGATTACAGGCGTGTGCCACCACGCCCGGCTTTTTTTTTTTTTTTTTTAAGTTGGCTTTTTTAAATCACAAAGATCTTAGACTAATTTTTAAATATTGGGAAAGATTTAACAAAATACTAATTTCTTTCCTAAATGTATTAGCCATGTTACTTCCTGTTGAGTAGGTTTTGGTATTGTATATTATTCATGAAATTGGTGTTTTGCATTCCATCTACATACATTTAATAAACACATAGTTGAGGGATAGATTTTTCATATTCTGTTAGTGGCTTTTTGTTGACTGGGTGATCTTCCCATTTCTCTTTCTCTCTCTCTCTCTCCTTCCTTCCTTCCTTCCTTCCTTCCTTCCTTCCTTCCTTCTTTCGCTAGTACCAAGGATTGAACTCAGGACCTTCCACTTGTCGGACAAGCACTTATCCCACTGAGCTGTGTCCCCAGCCCCCTTTCCTTTCATTTATGATATTGATGGTTGTGCCTTTCCTTCTTTTTTGGTCTTAGGCCTTTTCAAAGAATTAACTTTACTTAGTTTCACTGGCTTTCTATTGATTACAGATTTCAATTTCATGATCACTGTTGACATTATCTCCTTCCCTGTTCCCTGTGTTTGGCTTGGAGTTACTTTGTCTTTCCTTTTCTAGATTCTTTTTCTTTTTCTTTTCAACACTGAGGGTTGAACTCAAGCCCTTGTGTTTGTCAGTCCTCTTCTAGATTCTTAAGGCAGAAGCTTAAATTACACCTCTGATATCATTTCTGTTATTTAATGTCAGTATTTCCTACTGTAACTGTCCCTGTGGGCAGTATTTTTATAGTATACAACCACTATTTATTTGTTGTGTGCTCATTTTCATTGGATTCAAAGTGCTTTCTAATTTCCCCGGAGATTCCTAGTTTGACCGCTGCATTACTTGGAAGAATGTCATTTAATTTGTATTTCAGGATTTTTCCAAGTTTCCTTTGCTTTTGAGTTTTAGGTTGAGTCCATTCTGTCAGAGAGCATAGTTTCTATGATTCAGGCCTGTCACAGTAGTTTTTCTTTTTATGAATCTAGTAGTACAGGGTCTACAGGGTCTCACTACACAGCTCAGATCTGTAGTGATCCTTCTGTTTTTAGTCTCCCAAATGCTGGGATTACAGGCGCGCACCACCACGCCCAGTCTCAGTCACTTCTCAGTGGGCCCCAGGGGGTGGAGCCGGCGCTGCATGCCGGGATTGATATCACCTTTGCGAATGCTTGTTTCACGGGGCCAAATATGTCCCATCATATAGATATTCCAGGGGCTCCCGGAATAAATACCCACTATTGCGAAGCCAGCTGCCCTACCAATGTCAATTAAATCAAGGTTTTTACATAATATTTTCAACTCTTTCATTCCTTCCTATTTTCTCGCTTTAATGTTTGCACTGATAACGAAGAAAACAAAGGCGAAGGCTCCAGGTTCAGCTATGGATCAGCTGTTTCTCTCTTCAGTCCTTTCACTTTTCGCCTTCTGCATTCTGAGCCTGTCCCGAGGCGAAGCTGCACTTAGGATCATTGTTTCTCCTTGGGGTAGTCATGCTTTATTACTGCATCAGCTCCAAACTCCTCCCTTGAAGTTTTTCTTGGACTGTAATCAGCTTGCGTAATATACATGGAGTCTGTTAGGCGATTAGCTTGCTTTGGAGTTTATTTATTTATTTATTTATTTATTTATTTATTTATTTCTGTCTTTTTGAGATAGAGTCATGTGACACAGTTCAGGCCGGCCTTGAGCTCATTGTGCAGGCTGGGGTGGCCCCTGGAGTTTTTAAATTTTATTTTACTTTATTTTATTTTTTTAACCTGTATTTATTTATATTATGACCTACTTAGCTTGCCCTGGGGGTGGGGCTGGAGCAGCATGTGGTGCCAGGGATGGAACTGTGGTCCCTGGTTGCATAAGCTTGCTGAAGCAGGCATTTTAGACCACTAGACTATCTGGCCGGTCCCCGGAACTACTTTAGATATCCAGAAAAGCTGGCTGCTCTAATCACACCAGTTCTACTACTGCTGTCCTTCTCCACTGCTTCAGAATCGACCTGAAGAATAACACACCATATTGCCAGGGGCAATCTCTTGTCCAGAGCCGGCTGTGGTCCAGGCCAGGCTCTCAGTCATGAAGACATCTACAGTTTGAGGTCTACTCACCAGGAACTTGGTAGAACGTCCCCTGATGTTGATTTGTACTACATTTTTCTCATGATTAATCTGTAGTTATCGGCTCCAGACTTCGGCATAGTGTTATTTACATCTTACACTTAAAATGAATTCCTTTTCCTTCCACATTTATTCAGATATAATAAAGAAGTAAATATGTATATGCTGAAGGTGTTGAGCGTGATTTCTTGATATACACGCATCATGAAATAATTATCACAATCACACTAATTGATATGGCCATCACCTCAGTTTTATTTATTTATTTATTTATTGCGGGATCGCCGTTCGAACTTTTGACCTTGCACTTCCCAGGCAGGAACTTGTGCCATGGAGCTATCTCCCCAGCCCCCTTCAGTTACCTTTAATGAAGTGAGCTTCTAAAAAATAATAATAAAAAAATAAAGTGAGATTTTTATAGACAAAACCTGGTTTTGTAATCTGTCTCATAGTCGATATGTTTCCACAATTTACAGTAAAGTAGATCACTGAGGTCATATTATCATTTTACTTTTCTGTGATTTTTCTGTGGATTTTGGTGTGCTGGTTGGCTGTTTTCTCCTGTTTTCTCCTTCCCCAACTTCTTTTAGATCATGTGAAAAAAAAAATATATATATATTTTAAATCTTTTTGAGACAGAGTCTTGTTAATGCAGTTCAGGCTGGCCTTGAGCTCACTTTTGTAGCCCAGGCTGGTCTTGAACCCACAGCGATCTCCTGTCTCAGCCTCCCAAGTGCCGGGATTACTTTGTGAAAATATTTTTTAATATGCCTTTTAGAAGAGCTGGCATGACAGCTCAGCCGACTAAGTGCTGCTCAGGTCAGTCCGAGGACCTGGGCTCCATCTGTGCCACCCCCACCCTCGGGCACACTGAGATGGGCTGTGGTGGTGCGTGCCTATAATCCCAGGGCCGGGGATGCTGAAAACAGATACTTGTGACTTCTGCTTTCTTCCCCTTAATCCTGACCTTCCTTGCGCTGCTGTCATCCTAGTTCAGCATGAAGAACTTTTCTTGAGTATTTCCTTTTTGAATGAATTTCTGGTGACAAATTCTTAGTTCTTCTGTATCAGAGTGCACCTTTATGACTGTTTCAGTTCTTTTGTATAAATACCTAGAAGAAGAAGAGCTGGCTGGAATGAAACCTCCAGTCCTAACTCTTTGAGGAATCCCCATCCATGTGATTTCCATAATGCTTGCACCAGCCTGCACACCCACCAACTGTGGAGAAGCGTTCCTTTTTCCCCCCACGCCCCTCCAACATTTGTTATTGGTTGGCTTCTTCTTAGCCATTCTTTCTGGTGTAAGGTGGTCTCTTGGTGTTGTTTAATTTACGTTTCTTGAATAATCAATAATGGTGGACGTTTTTTCATATTGTTTCACTAGTGTGAGAACCTAAAAGAGTAAATAAAATCTGAAAGGTACAATATCTGTCTGTGTATGTATGTATGTATGTATGTATGTATGTATCTATCTATCTATCTATCTATGTATTTATGTATGTATGTATCTATGTATGTATGTATCTATCTATGTATGTATCTATGTATGTATCTATGTATCTATCTGTCTGTCTGTCTGTCTATCTATCTATCTATCTATCTATCTATCTATCTATCTATCTATCTACCTATCTGTTCTCCTGTCCTTTCTTCCTTCTCCCTTTTCCCCACTGGTTTCTCTTCACTGTTGAATAGCTTATTCCTAATGAGTAATCCTTAGCTACTCCTTCAGCTTCTCACACTAGGCAGACGATATGGTGTTCACGCATACGGGTCTGCTTTACTTCACCTACTAGTTTGCTCTCAAGTTGCATCCATTGACCTATAAAAGTCTCGAGTCTGTCTTCTTTATGGTTAAGTAGTACTCCATTAGCCCCACATCATTTTTATCCATTCCTTGGTTGATGGGCTTTTGGGTTGTTTCTAAGATTTGGCTAAGGGAACTTGTGCTGCTATAAACATAGCTGCACATATATTACAATGTTGTGATGTTTTCAGTTCTTTTGAGAAGATACCCAGAAAGGGAATAGCTGGCTCAAATAACCCCTAATTCTAGTTTTTTTTGGAAGGAATCTCCACAGTGATTTCCACAGTGGTTGCCCCAGTCTGCACTCCCACACACAATGGAGAGGGGTCCCTTTTCCCACAGCCTGAGTGGCACAGGGCAGAGGGCATCCAGTTCATGGCGGTGGCATCACGACAGAGGCCACCAACCAACCGAGGCTGCTATTGGCCATTCCTTGACGGCAGCCATTCTTCCTGGGGTGAGATGGAATTTCAGTATTGTTTTAATTTGCATCTCTCGAATGATCAATGGTGCCGAGCGTTTTTTCACATATTTATTTGCCGTTTGTGTCTACTCGGCCGAGAAGTGTGCATCATCTCAGATGCCCATCTTTGGAGTGGGTCTTTCAATTTGTGGGGCCCGATCTTTTTCAATTCTTTGCATGTTTTACATATAAGTCCTTTGTCTGAGGCACACCGGGCTGTGATATTTTTCCCACTGTGTGGGTTGTCATTCAGTTTTTACTTCTCACTGAACGTTTGTACCACGTGGGCAAAGGCTGCACACGTGAGACGTCATGGGTTATAGGGGATGATAATCCCACTATTGGGATTGCATTGAAGTCGAATCCTTCAGTGATCATTTGCCCTTGGGAACTGGTTGGGTGTACCAGGTCGTTTCAGATTGTATCTTTGGCAGTTCATCCTCTGGGACAAGAGGACTTGTCAGGTGGCTTTGGAGAATGTGAAGGCCTTTAATTTCAAAGGGGCATCACCCACTGGGGGGCGGGGAACTCTACCGCCAGTTCGGTCTCACCTTCTGTGAGAAATGGTTCCATGGCTGCTCATGGGATTTCGACACCTCAGATAACAGCCGGCCATGGGATTGTGGACAAGCCATTGTCGCCTGCTCCCTGATAGCTCCTGCTTTGTTCTTTGAGCTCCTGAGCAGTGACTCATCCCTTGAGCTGATGCAGAGATCAGAGGACTGCTCTAGTATTTTCTTGATCCTTAAGTGTCCCACTGGTGCAAATGACCTCTGACTTTTTGGGGACAGAGCACAGAGAGGGGTTCCCATTACCATGGCCGGGTCTTACCACTGAGTTTGCATTCTGGTAGTGTGTCACTCTCTGCGGTCACACTCTTCCTGCCCCTTGCACACTCACTGCTATTGAGGGCCTTCTCCAGAGAGCAAATGTGATGCTCTGACTCACCAACAGAAACGCCCCGGGAGCAGGAAACAACGCATTTATGAAGCATGGTAGCTGGGTTGGAAGGTGACACGCTGTGCGCCTCCGTCTCCATCACTCTTCTCCCATTGCTGGGACAAATACCCGACACCCAAAATGAAGCAAGGAACGGTTCATTTAGCTCACAGTTACTAGGAGTTTCAGCCCATATTTGGCTGGCCCAAGGCTGAGTGGCACAGGGCAGAGGGCATCCAGTTCATGGCGGTAGAATCACAACAAAGGCAACTGAGCAACCAGCGCAACAGAGGGCAAAGAGAGGGAGTCTCTTTCTCTGCCTCTCTTACATCTCCACCTCAGCCTATCCGCCTCAGGCCACACCCATAATCCCAGCGGTACTCAGACCCATCATCTCATCAGTACTAAAACGCATAATCCCAGTGGATCATGAGTCAAGTCTCAAATTCTAGAAGTCCCTGCCCCATGATTGCATGAGGCACTGGGGGGACAACTAGACCCAAACCATAGCAATATCTAAGCTTGTCCTTGGATGAGTCAAGGCCAGAGCAGTTTTCTCCCTCATTTGTTTGAATAAAATTTTTAGACATCTGTACCTTGAAGTGGTGACCTCAGGAACTGTGCTCCTCCCCAGACCCTCTCCTCTAACCTGTCCTAATACGAAGAGGTAGCCCAGTGGTGTGTTGTAGGCAAGCAGGACGCTGCCTACCTGGTGGGAAACTTTAATTGCATCAAATGAACAATGTCACAGAGCAGCAGCACTTAGCTCCAAAGAATGTTTTCTTTTTATTTATCATTAGCACATGCTTGCAGCGCATAATGTGTATATTCCCCTTGGGGAATTAGTCCGGGCCCATAACACATCGTCATTCCTTCTTCGCGCCCTCTTCCTCTCTTTCCTCTCCCTGCCTCCATCTCTTTACCTAAATCTCTTGTAAAAACGTCTTCTTAGCCAGCTGCAGCACTGGAAGCCTATACTGCCATCGCTCTGGGAGGCCAAGGCAGGAGCCCTGCTCCTTCAGGCTCCATCGGGGCAGCTTAATGACTGACTGAGTCTTTCACAAAACAAAATATCGACCAGTTCATTGATTTTACTTTTATGTTTTGGTACCAGGGATCAAACTCAGGACTTTGTGCTTACCAGGCAGGTACTTACACCACTGAGCTATCTCCTTACCCTACAGATTGAAATATTAAGATAAGAGCTGAGAATGTAGTGCAGTGTAGTGTGGAGGCCCTGGGTTCAATTTTCAGTACCATGCACAAGAGAAAGAGAGAAAAGGAAAGAAAGAAAGAAAGAAGGAACGTCAAATCCCTTCCTGCACCTAGTACTACCATCTCTTAGTGCAGCCCAGCACCCAGAAGCCTTCTAGGAAGATCTGTGCTCTGGTTTCAGATTGCTGTCTTCAACATTCAAAATGATTCCAGGGTTTTCCTCACGTCAGGTTTACCAGGCCAGAAAATATCGGCATCACCTAGCCTGCATCTCCACTGCTTCTCCAGTATGCTCATTAACAACTAGTGCTGTATACTTGGCTGGATGCTGGGCACAAAGCTAGGAGCAGAACACAAACCGCCATTGCAGCCTTATGGATGACTGCGGACAGAGTGCATCTGCCAAGCGTGCCTTATTTGGAAAAGAAACTCTGAGGGAGTAATCAGAGTTAGGAGACCACAACCAAGTGATGGGATTCGTGAGACAGTGTTGCCCTCCTCCCTCCTCCGGACAGGCTCTTCTTCCTCTCTTGTATCCTCCTCCGTTTCTCCTTCCTCAAGCATTACACAGGTGACTGAAAACATTTCCCATCACATCTTTACAGTGGTTCAAGTCTGCCAATTCCTTCTGCATACATAGCTCACTTCTTTGATGGCCAAAGATCCAGAGTTCAGCTACATGGGTGGATTGATCCATGAAAGGTCTGCAACAGTAAGGGCTCCAGGCCAGAGGCTCTGACCTGGTGGGAGAAGCAGAGTGTGGAGGGGCTGTCACTCACAGATCAGGCCCCAGAGTGAGGAGGACCTTCTGGTTTGTTGCTGCCAGCAGGTCTTCGGAAACAAACTCTTGCAGAAGTAGGAGGATGTGGGGTAGAGAGACACATAGGGCACTTCGGGAGGTGACCTCATAGGTCACTGACCTCAGCAGAGGTGCAAGTGACTTGCATGCAACAAAGAGAAAATTCAGAGAGCCACCAGGCCTGGTAGTTCCCAAGGAAGCGAGGTGGACATTTCTTCAGAAAGGTTAACATAGGTGACAGAGGTCACATCCCTTTGGCCCTTTCCAATAGCCAGTCTGCTTAAGGAAGGTTGAGGACTTGGGTTCAGTACCTGAGGTGGAATTCACTGGCTTTTATGATTATTTTAATGTTTTCTTTGGTTGTTTTCCATTAGTTATAAATCTTTGAAAAAAATGTATCTTTAACATTCCTATAGCGATATATCTTTATCTAAGCCACTGACACACAGGCCAGGGAGAAAAGATTCTAAGTCTGAGCCAACAAAAATTGGCAGAAGATGAAACACAGGAAAGAGAAGTCTAATACGGGAACCTTTTTTTTTTTAACTTCTAAATCATTTATTTTACCCTTATTTTTTCCTTCTTGTCAGACACTCCAGAACTTTGGTCTTCTGAATTAGGAAGCTTCTTGTTGCCTGTGGTGACATGCCAGGTGATGCTGTTGTCACCTTCCTCTGAACTGTCTTGTGAACGCTTCTGTGATGGCTTGTATCTAGGTGTCCCCAGCCCCCCCGCTTCACAGGTCGGGAGTTTTGGTGGTGTCTAGATCACCCATTAGTCCACGGATGCGTCTGTAGCTGGGAGCGATGTCCTGAGGTGCAGTCTGATGGGGAGAGGTGGTTCGCCGTGGGTGTGGCCTGGGGTGGTCCATCTCCTTCCTACTCCCTTGATCCCTTGCTGGTTCCTGCCGGCTAGGCCATGGGCTGTGACTGTTTCTCCTCGGCCATGTTGCACTGCATTGGGGCCAGGCTACTATGGGCAGAAACCTCACAAGCTGTGAGTTGAAGAGACAGTTATGTTCATGGAAATGCCTCTGCCATCAGGACCTGTGACGTTTGAAACACAAACCTGAGTCAGATTCTCAAGTCCTAGCAGGACAACTGGAGCACAGCACTTGTGGCAAGCCAGCTGAGTATCCTATCATAGGACTGGTGACTCCAACTCTATGTTGAGAAATCCCTGAGGCTCCAATCTCATCCAGAAGAGAGATCTGTGAGCCGCTGGTAATGTCTGTCCCAGGTAAAAGTAGGGATAAAGGGCAGGGGTGCTGGTGTGGGTCACTTAGGACAGAGTGAGTGTTGTGTTCCTGGCTGCAGCCCGAGATCTCTCCCCACACCATATCCATCGTTAGGCCACTGCAGATGAGGGGAAAAAGGTAAAATAAGTCAGAACTTGTCATCCAGCAGACAATGCTAACATAAGGCTTTATATCTTTACCTTGTATACTACTCCTGTGTGCATTCATAGGATGAGGATTCTTTTGTATGTTTTGTAAATTCTTTTTTTAAAAAGAATTTTCATTTATTTATTGTTTCAGAAACTTTGTTTGTTTATTCACTCATTTTTATGGCCAGCTCAGCCTGCCCCGAGGGCAGGGCTGGCGTAGCATGTGGGGATCGAACCGCAGTCCTTGAAGCCGCCCAAGCTTTCCCAAGCAGGCGCTTTAGACCACTGAGCCATCCCGCCGGGCCTCTGTTTTGTAAATTCTGTCCTCTGCAGGTCTGCAGATGGGCATAGCCATACTCTTGCTTTTCTAACTTCCATGCTGTTTAAAAAGACTAGTCTTACTGTGAGCTTTATTTGCATTCTACCATAAAAACAAACAAACAAAGTGAACACCCAGAACCGCTCTTTTCTGCTTCATCTCCTCCAATTTATGGTGGTTTTGAGTACTGGAATGGGCCTTTTCAGTGTCCCTCTAGCTGAGCTTCTCTGATATTCTGTCAAGATTAATGGGGTCCGGGTGTTTGGAAAGAACAGGATGGGTGTGAGGTATTCTTTCCTCCCAGGTGTCAAGAGTGCCCTAGAGCTCACCAATCGGGGCTTGATGAGGAGGCGTGGCTAGAGGATGGAGGTGGGACTAGATGAAAAGGCGGGGCTTGATGAGGAGGCGGGGCTTGATGAGGAGGCGTGGCTACAGCAGGGAGGTGGGACTTGAGGAAGAGGCAGGGCTTGAAGAGAAGATAGGCTTGAAGAGGGAGAAGGTGGTGGTGCAGGGGGCCCCTCCTGGAGCTCCTACGGGCTGTGGTACAGCACTGAGGATCAAGGAGGCTTCCCAGCCCTAGTAGTGACCCCACAGTGGGTGCTGTGCGAGAGGGCTCCCGAGCCTGTGGCACTGCCACCTCCTACCTCGGCACGCATTACGCAGTGCAGGATAAATGCCCACCGAGTATTTTCAAGCGTTTGCGTGATAAAGTTATGGCTATTTCAGTTATCCAGGTAACACGCACAGTGCAAAACTCACAGAAGGCAGACCGGTGAAGCCTTCCTGTAAGTCCACTAACTAGGGAATGTCGCGAACTTCTGGCGCATATGCAATAGGCATGTTTTTCCTTATGTGTGATTTATTTATTATTATTATTTTTCTCTAGTTTTTGAAACAATTCTCTAAAACCCACAGACACTTCCCATCGTACGTGGTCACCGTGTCCAGCGCAGCGACCTCATGCTCGTTGGCATTGCTGGGCAGCTGCTAGAGGCTCCCTGACTTCAGGACTTTCGGACATCTTGGAGCCCACAGACAAACCTCTGAAACCTGAGCTCGGCCCCCTGCAGTGCAGGCCACCCCATTCTTCCCTGCCTCTGGTCTTGAGTCCCCTGGGACCTCTACGCAGGAGCTCACACAGCGTTTGTCCTCTCCAGACTGACTTATTTCACTAGCATGATGTCCTCCAAATTCCTCTACGCCGTAGCCAGTGTCAGAATCTTTTGAAGGCTGAATACTAGTCCACAGTCTCCTATATTTTCAAAATCATAGGCTCATTCCTCCTATGGTATATTTTCCCGTAACTTGCATGGCTTAATTCTACTGTATACTATTAGTTATAACTGGGTTATAACTTTTTTCTTACGACTTTCGCTGTAAGACATTAGGGATAGCTTTGTTGAATTATTTTGAAGTTGGCTTGACCCAGATCCAGTGCATCCTTTGGCTCACTGGGAAGGAATCTTGATGACAAAGAAAAGGGAAAGGAAGAGAGAAATGAATAGCAACGGCAAAGGCTGAGGGTTGGTGGGGCGTGCGCGCCCTGCCGTAGAGCGCATGCTCAAACTCTGGGTTCCATCTCTAGCTCTAAAGAGAGGAAAAAAAAAAAAAAAAAAAAAAAAAAAGGAGCGGCCCTGTGCCCTGGTTTATCGAACGCCTCCATTCGACAGTCTGTCGTGACAGAGGCCAGCAGGCGCAGGGGCCCTCGGGAGCCACCCTTCGCTGCTTAGACTGTGGGTGACTCAGTTCCAGCCGGTGACAGCTGGCCCTGGAGGCTCTGTTTTCTATTTCACTGCCCAGTGGGTAATGAGTCACCCGTCCTCAGGTCCTGGAAACACCCTGCCCAGTGTCTCCCAGGACACAGCCTCTCCAGTGGCGCCTGGCGGCCCTGCCAGGAATGTGAGTCTGTCGCCGGAGAGCGGGTGAGCGGTAGCCGGGGTTGGGCTATTAATTCTGTGGCTGTTGAGCAATGTCTGCGGGCTGCAACCACGCTGGGCTCCCGATTCGCGTGTACTGGGCACCGCGTGGCGGTGGTGGGACCTGCGAGGGCCTCCTTCTGCCACCTCCATCGCAGCCTGAACGCCTCTCCTGTGGGGAGGGGACACTGGTTGGCAGCTGGATGGGTCTGGGTACCAGGGTGCTGCTAACTCAGTGTGGTGTCAGTCACTGTCCCCTAGCCCTAGCCCTGAGGACCCTGTCAGGTTCCCAGCTACGGGAGGGCTGAGAGAAGCTGGTGTGGTGCTCAGGGCTCATAAGCCACCCACAGCAACCTGGCATCATTTTCCCTGCAAAGAGTAAGGCCTCGCTTGAGACCAGCAGCACAGTTAGGGTATGGGAAGGGTAACAGCTGGGCGCCATGTTCCCTGGACCTGACCCCAGGAGGCAGAGATGCCTGGCCGGATCTTGTGGGTTGACGGGAGGGAGCCCAAGGCAGCCTGGGATGAGGCCGGGAGGGCTTGGAACTGTGGGCCCTGCTGGGGATTCTGTGCAGCAGTGTCTCCATGGCCGATGAGGGGGTGAGAAGCAGCGCTTTGGTCCCCAGCAGGGGTGCTGCGATGTGCAGCTGGAGGAGGCAGCTAACCTGAGGCCCCGAAGCAGTCAGGTCAGGCCACGTATTGGCCAAATGCTGGTAAAGACCTGTTGGACTAGGTTGGGGGTCTGGGGGACATGGGTTCCCCACCCCGAGCAAAGCAGTCAAGTGGGTCTAGCTTTGCTTGCTGTGCAGACAGGGAGGCAGAGCCCAGGGAAGGGGCTCCCCCCCCCCCAGTTTCCAGGTAGTGTCTTCACAGTGGGTAACTCTGGGTCACACCCTTCACTTATGCAGTGTCTGTCTGTTAGGTCCCTGGAGCATAGGCTCCGTTCTTGGTCACCGGAAGTCCTGCTGTGATCCCTCGCCTGGCCCTGGGACCTCACTGCACCAAGCACAGAACAACTCACACTACAGTCTGCTAATTAATACCCTGAAGCGCATTTGCTACTGTCACTTGCCTGTGGGCTGCCTGGAGTTTGGTGAGAAGCCTAGGTCTAGTGGATATGCACATGGGCTTTAAATTTGGATCTATGACTTTGTACAAATTATTTAAAAACTATCACCTTCAGTTACTCTGCCCATAGACAGGATATAATTTGTACCTCCCGTGCCTTCATTATAGGAGATAAAGTCTGAAAAATCAAATCATGTATTCTAAGTAGAAATCCAACAGGTTTAGGATCCTTTTGCCTTTCTACCACACTCTTCTTGAAATATTTTTTGAGCTTTGGGATTTCTGTTGGCTGTTTGCACCCTGCACTTCGACCCACTATCTGAAGTCCTGAGATGGCCCAAAGAACCTGCGCTTCCTGTCTTCAGGAGATGGCCCCAAGGAGGATGAAGTAGCATAGGGAGGAGCTGTGCCTCTGGCGCTGGAATTATGGGATTCAAGTCTGACTCTCTGATAATCTGATGCGTCTGGGGACCCCTCAACCTATACAGAGACAGTCTGTGACATCTGCAGTCTCGGTGGCCCACCTCCTCGGGAGCTGAGTCTGCGGAAATGCAAGATGGAGATTTCACTTGAGACACAAGGTATCGAGATTGGAGAGGGAAGTGGTTTTTAGAAGACCGGATCTCCTACGTGGCAAAATCTGAGGACAAGTACGTGGAGCTAGTAAAGGAGCTCATAAAGGCGGCAGGGTCTGAATTAAGCAAGCAAGATACACCAATTCTCTAAGTATCAGTGAGGGATCTAACACTAGAATGGAGCAAATCCCACTTATGATAATATAAGAAAGGCACAGAATGCATGTTAATATATACAACAAAGAAGTGCCAGACTTGTGTCTGACCACTTCCTGCACCCCTGAGGGACAGTGAAGAAGACCACAGTGGTGGAGAGGTAGTGGGGTTCATGGGCCGGAAGGCTTAGGAACGCTAAGCGGCCCCACAATTGATCTTCAGATCCTAGGTACCCCCCACCCCAGAAATTGACAGGGTGACCTTAAAACTGAGTAAAGTAAGGAATCAGAATAGTCCAGACAGTTCTGAAAGGGAGGAATAACCTTAGAGGACTCAGACATCCCGATCTGAAAATTGATAAAGCATGGTGACTAAGGGTTTAGGACTGGCGCGGAGAAGACAAGATAGCCAAGGGGTGGGGCCGAGGTGCCGGAAAAGGAATACGCTTGTCAGCGATAGAATTCAGTGGGGAAGAAAAGTGGGCCTGCCACAATACTGCCGAGAGAACTCTGCATCGCGTACAAATGATTGACTGAGCCTTTGCCTCATGTAATAAAACCAACTCAATGTGGATCTAAGAAGTGAACATCAGAAACAAAGCTATAAAACTTAGAAGAATCTTAGAAGAACCGTGCGTGTGCTTTCTTCTTTGGATTTTGGAATGGTTTCTGAGATAGGATGCCAGAGGTGGAGCAACAAACAATCACGAAAATGAAAACAACAAAGAAACAACCAACCCCACCCCCACCAAAGATGCGTTGAATTCATTAACATTAAATCCTGTTTTAACTTCGAAGTGTAACGGACCACCCCCCCCCCCCACCAGTATACTTTAGTTTCTTAGTTGCCCGGGTCACAGGGCCAGTTCCAGGTGTCTCTGTCTCCCAGAAACAGCTGGTCACTGCGAGGCATAGCTGGTCACTGTGATGCGTTATTGTAAGAACCAATACCCAAAGGGCAAGCCGTTCCGCCTCCCTGTTTTGTGCTTGCTTCTTCTCCCGTATGATAACCGCCAGTCTTCAGGGCCTGATACTCTGGGAATGATCGTTTCTGCTTGCCTGTATAGGCTGTTCCAGCCTCCTGTCTGGCTGTGGGGTCTCTTCCTCTCACCGGCCCTCCCACCCTTCCAATGCCATCACCCATGAGGCTTACCGGAGCCAGGCTGGTGACAACGCTGAGCCCTTGATCCTCCAGAACCAAGAGTTGAATAAACCTCCTTCCCTTCCACAGCCCTCAGCTGTGGTTATTACGTCATGGTAACAGAAGACGGGAAACACCGCCTAGCCACCTCCACCAGAAGCGCCACCCCAGTGACCTTGGGATGGCTCAGCCCCAGCCACCACCTGATGGCCACACGGAAGACTCTGCATAAGAACCTCCTGGATGAAGCAACCACCCACAAAATACTGACTTAATTTTCTTCTACTAAGCCATAATATTTGGTGTGGATTCTTAGACAATCAGGACAGTATCCATCCACCATGTCGCAGAGCATACAGCCCTTCCCATATTACTTGCCAGCTTTAAATGCCTAGAGAAGCCTGTCAGAGAACTACTGAACTAAGTAAGCAGACAATTAAATGATGTTCAACGGGGCCATGGCCTCAACTAGGCACAGAAGCAAGGAATGAAAAGCTGGATAAAGACCTTCCAGGATGGTAACAGTAATGACCTCAACCTAGGGAAATTATTAGTGGTTTGTACTTTACTGATTTCTTTCTTTCTTTCTTTCTTTCTTTTTTTTTTTTTGTGGTACTGGGGATTGAACTCAGGACCTTGCACTTGTCAGGCAAGCACTTATTCTACTGAGCCATCTCCCTGGCCCCTGTACTTTACTGATTTTATGTTTTGTGTTTTTCTAACTTATAGTTATTACAGGAAGGGAAACACACACACACACACACACACACACACACACACACACACACACACGCTTTGTTTCCCATATTGAACACATGTCCCACAGAATACAACAGAAATTCCTGATCTCTTTCTAAAAACAGTCACGGAAAAGATCATTGTCCCTTTACCTGTCCTAACAGAAGGCCCAGGGTCGGTTGTACAGCTGTCCTGTCATCTTCTGAAAGATGAGCATCTGGTTCATTCCTTTGCTGAACTAAGCAGCCTAGTTTCTTCAGCTCAGATCAGATAAGGCCTTGGCTCAAGCTTAACTTCTTTTTTTATTTTAAAGAGAACAAGAAAACAAAATTTCAAAACAAGATAACAAGAGGATAACAGTTGTTGAGACGTCGCATACTGTGGTCTCTAAATCAGAGTCCAACATGTCAGTATTTAATTGTCCGGGCAATATCAGCGCAAAACTTTCTTCTCAATAAGAGAGGTAGCAGCAGAGCTCTTCACGCTTTTCTGCCCCCTCTTTTCCCCGTTCCCCCAGCCCAGTCAAGTGTAGCTTCTGCGTCCTTCCTCCAGGCCTTCCTAGCTGCCTTTGCTCAGCACTTGTCCACTAAGGACACGTAGCTCGCATGCCACGACGCTGGTCCTTCCAGGTGCACAATCTCGTCACACCAGTGTGCTCACAGGTGCACAGGCGCACAAGCAGAAGCACCAAGTCCAGAGCACTCTCGGCCCACCAGAGCAAAGGTGCCCTCCAGCCGCCACCTTCCACAGCCGCCTTCCCCTTCCCCCTCCCTCGGAAGACACTGGGCTTCCTTTGTGTGGCCCCGCCCATTCTCAATGCTCCACGTATTGGAACCGCCCAACAGGAAGCCTGCACCTGGCTTCTGTCACGCTGCACAGCGCCTTCAAGCCTTTGTCTGCATTTCATTCCTTTCCATGGCTTAGTAATATTCCATCTTACGGCTTCCCCGCTCTTTCAGCCATTCATCAGCTAATTGAAACTCACGTTATTTGCATGTTGGGCTGTTGGGAACATTGACACACAAGGTTTTGTGTGGGTAGATATCGTTTGCAATTCTCTGTCATCCATCCATCCATCCACCCATCCATCCACCCATACCAAGGAACCGCAGGGCTGGGTCATGTGGACACAAGGTACTTAAGACTCTGAGGAGGAGCCACAGTGTCACTTCCTAAGGCTGCAACCTTGTTGTCTACCCACTGGCATGGACTGGCAGCTCCAGTATCCTCAACGCTAGCTCAGATTCTCTTCAACACTGTTTATTGTCTTTTTTGTCTTAGCTGTCCATGGGCAGAGAGATGGCATCCTACCGTGGGCTAGACTGGCATTTCCTTAGGGACTAAAGATACTCAGTCTTTCTGTGCTAATTAGTATGTGCTTTTTCAAACACTTTGCACGTCTCTAAAAAGTAAGTCCCTTTGCAGTGGTAAGCAGAAACACTGCAATGACACCCAGGATTTGGAGGCAGATTTATTTAAGTGGATGGGCTCTGGCTGGGATCACTCCCAGAATATCAGGCCCTGATTTCTGTGGCCTAGGGGTTATGCGGGATAAGCAAGCAGGAAGTACAGAGGCAGAAGGGCTTCTCAGGGAGGACTGATTCATGCAGTGTGTATTGTAGTGCCCAGGGTTTTCAAGAGACAGAAACAGCTAGATCTGGAATAGGGTAACTAAGAAAATGGTACCCTGGGGCCATTTTCTGTTACCAGACCTCTCTTTTCTTTTTAAATTTGCTCTTCTAAGAACTAACTCAGAGCCCCAGGAGTATGACCTTCACCTCTTCCAAGGGCATCCCAGCGACCCAGTGATGTCCCTCCAGGCCGAGCTCTTAGAGTGCCACCACGGCTCACCAGTCCTGCAGTGAGGTCAAGATGCAGCCCACACCCTTGCAGGGCGCTAATGTGCCCATGGCAGTGCACTGACCGCCTCGCCCTTCAGGTTTCTGCTCGGGCTCCCCTGCTCCATGGATATCTCAGGAGAATTGTGTGCTGTTTATGATGGCTGGATTCTTCTAGAAGTTTTGCAAAACTGAGGTGGAGCTTCCAGTGTCCCCCATGACTTTAGCCTCGGGAGCTGCACCGGTCACCTCAAGCCCAGTGTGCTCTCCAGGCCTGGGTGACACCCACTTGGGAGGTTGTCACCCACGGGTACACAGATGGCAAGTCGTGTCTCAGTGGGGACTGTCTTGGGACACTGCAGTATAACTGAGTTTGCTGCTATTATTTTGCTGTTATTAATATAGTGATATCTAAATCCTCTTGTGTGAATCTCTGTTTATTTTTCTTCTTAGAAACACATGCAGAAGAGAGTGACCAGGTCCTCAAATGCTTCAGTCCAGACACACACACACACACACACACACACACACACACGTGCATTTTATTTGCTTATGTATTAGTTTATTATATTTCTTTTTTTTAGAATTATTTAATTTAATTTAATTTAATTTTTTTCTTGTTTCAGAACTTTGTTTGTTTATGTATTTTTATGGTCAGCTCAGCCTGCCCTGAGGGCAGGGCTGGCGCAGCATGTGGTGCCGGGGATCGAACCGCGGTCCCTGAAGCCGCCCAAGCTTTCCTAAGCAGGCGCTTTAGACCACTGAGCCATCCTGCCGGGCTCCATCTCCAGTTTACTTTTTAAAAAATATTTTGCTTGAGAAGTTTTACTGATACCCAGCAGCTGTACCTATTTAGATCTCTCTACACCAGAGTCTGAAGGAGCCTTGGCATGGTGGGGCTGAGAAAAGCCCGTGAGAGAAGACAGTCCTTCAGTGTTTCTTTCTCGTCACTTGGGGCCAAGTACCAGACACGTGGTTCAAGGAGGAGAGGCTTATTTAGCTCCTGTTTCAGAAGTTTCAGCCCATATCGGGCACACTCGAGGACAGAAGCGTCCCGGCGGAAGGCCTGTAGAGGCGAGCTGCTGACATCATGGGGGCCAGGAAGCGGCAGGAAGGGGAGGAGCTAGGAAGGAGGATGGAGCCTTCTGGGCCACACCCCCAGGGACCCACCCTTCTCAGTGTGCCCCGCCTCCCAACCGCCAGTGTGCTCTAGTGCCTCCACGGCTCTGATCCTCTCCCAAGGACACCAACTGAACTCATGGGGCTTTGGGGAGAAAGTCTGCATCGAAGCCGTAACACTCCACAAGCGAGACGCAACAACCCCTCTGTCCTATAAAAAATGACCCCATTCCAAGTCGATGTGACCCAGGTTCCAATTTCTGGATAATCTGTCTTTATTAAGGGGATCCTCAAAATTAGGTGAAGATGGGGCACCTCAAATTACTTTTTGCCTCCAAATCCAGGCTTGTGCTGGGGTGAAAGCCGAAATTATCCTTTTTTCAGAGAAAGCCGGCTCTGAGGCTCACCCTCAAAATGATTCACTAAATGCTAGAAAGGGCTGGGCTGACTAGGGCGCAGCCCACGAAGCCTGGGGCTGGGAGTCCGTGCAAAGGCACGCAGCCCCCAGAGACACGTGTTGGTGTGGCTCTCCACAGTATCACTTCTGGAATCAGGATCGAGGTTTCTAGAAGTTGGCAGGCCGTGTCTGGCGTCCTTGCTGCTAATATCCCTGATGGGTTGCAGCTGCCTGTGCCCCATGGGTGTCGGGGTGAAGCGCGGTGTACAGAGGAGGTGCTTTTTATTGGCCGAAGGGGCTGGGGCCAAGCTTGGGAGGGGCCGAGTTCCCTTTGGCAGCTGTGTGCCTAACGAGGCTCCGCGTGCTGTCCAGCATGGCGCTAGGCTAGCTGGGACCCTGGCAGCACCACAGGCACACCACAGGGAGGAGGAAGGGGCTGGCCCACTTGGACCCTGCAGAAAGCCAGCGCAGAGCTTGAGAGCCGCAGCTAAGTCCGTTTTGGAGCTGGTGGTAGAACAGGAGAGCACGGTGCACCAGATTCCGGGTGGGACTCAGCCCTCACGCTGTGCTTCTGTCCGTCTCGCGGACGCTGCGAGAGGCGTAGGGTATTAAGAATGCGCTGTAGGTGCAGAAACTGAGGAGTTACTCTAGCTGTGCAGGAGGCAGTAAGGCACCGACCATGCCCTGGGGTTACTCCTGTGGGTCCCTTAAAAAGACATCCCTGTGTGGCGGGTGCTTTTGTCATTGCTCCTGGTGTCCTTGGTGACAGTACACACATCAGCATGACCACACCCATGGGCCCATCCTCTGGAGCACGAACAACTGCTTCTGTTGTCCCTTGCCTCTCTCCTCCACGGTCTCTTGAGAGCACCCTGTGGCCGCCGCATCTCTGGGGAGCACAGGAAGCAAGGCAGTGACGGAAGACATGTCCCCCTCTGGGCGGCTGTAAGGAGCTCCTGGAAACAAGCCCCACGGTGCAGCACTCTCCAGGCTCACCGGCCTTGCTTCTTGCACTTTGAGAGAGATACATTTCCAGGCACCCTTTGCGAGAACATCTCAGGATCACGGCTGGCTCAGTGCTAACCAGACCGGGCTTCAAGAAGGCTGTGGTTTTATCTGCGTGCATCTCCATAGGGGCGTTTCTTTTTGCCGATGACAAAGTAGTGCGTTCCTTGGGGAAGAACCTTGTCATCTTCCTTTTATTTCTCTTCATATTCGCCGGGGAGAAAGGAACACGGAGGAGCAGCCATTGTCTCGCCGTCTTGCCTGCCAGGGCTGCTTCGTCTCTCGGTGAGCGTTCAGTGGATGCTTGGGGGCCATGGTTAGTGGCTTGGGGTCTTTTAGATTCTTAGTTTGGAGTTTCATACAGAAGACTGAAACAAGCGTGAAACAGACGTGAACCCCGCAGAAGGTAATCCCAGAGCAAAGAAGGGGGCCTAGGGCCAACCGGCAGTGCAGCCCGATGGGTTAGAGCTGGCCGAGGCGGCAGAGGACCAGAAAGCACTTAGCTGAGGAAATGGGGTCGGCCTTAAAGAGCTTCTCCCTGCCCTGTGTGGCGCCTGCCCCATGGAAACTCTGAGGTGTTCATGGGATTGAAATCAGCCTGAGCTGACGGAGGGGGAAACCCTGCGCTTGGCCTGGGCTGGGGCGCTGTGTCGCTCCCGGATTTCACACGATTGCAGATCTGGAGCTGCCACCCCGGATCTCAGGGAAAGACTGAATTTACAAAGGGGACTCTTCAAGGGGTGATTAGGGTTACACAGTTACGTAGGTGGACCCTACCTAACCTCACCTTAGGACCATGTCCTTCTAAGCAGAGGTGGTGAAACTGGAGCTGTCCTGGAGATCAGGAGAGGAGGGGCTCAACATTAAGGCGGACTGGGCAACTCTGCCACTTAGTGAGACTTTGTCTCAAAAATTACCAAGATAAAAAAGGGCTAGGGGTGTAAATCAGGGCAAAGGTCCTGGGTTTGGTTCCAAAGCACTGGAAGAAAAAAGGAAAATAGAAAGACAAGAAAAACAGGAGGAGGGAGTGGGTCAGGGACACACACACAGGCACTCAGAGGGACAGGATGAGAAGACTCAAGGGAGACACAGGAAGCTGAGGGGTGACACCCCTCAGAAGCCCTGGCCTGCTCACACCAGGGCCTCTAACCCCCAGCCTGCAAGGTGGCAAGAGGAGAGATCTCTGATGCTTATGGCCCTGGGCCCATGTTGCTGCGCAGAGCACATGCAGCCAGAAGTCATGCGCTGTCCTCCAGAGAGATCCACGTTGACGGGCATGTGTGGCCGTGAATCCTCACTTTGTCATAGCTGCTGAAGGTCGGTGAGGGAGAGGTCTCCTGCTGAGAGCTTGCTCTCCCTCTTCCCTTTTAATCAAGTTGTCCACTGTTGCCTCATTTTTGACATTATTCAGCTCCTTCTCCACACAAGATTTTGGGGTAGGCTCAGAAGCTTTGGGAGCACCCCATGGAACCATGCAGTACTTCAGGCTCTGCTCATGGAGATCTGCTGCTCTTCAGGTCCAGGTGGCCCAGGATCTGTGGTAGGTTTGAAGGTCTTCGTGACTTCAGCTCTTGGCTCACCCATGCTGGCACTGATTGGCACCATCACAGCTCTTAGCTGAGGTCTGTGGAAGAAGGGAGAACGTCCACGGGGCTTCTGTCTGCCTCCACAGTGGAGACAGAGCCCCTGCTACCCTGTGAACGCTGTGGGTGTGCACCGAGCACCCTGCTTCCTGGGGTGGAGATATCACACCTGCGACACCTGAGTGAAAAACAGCGTGGTGCCCGGAGTGAGACACCTGCATGGCCAAGGACAGGGGAGATGTGGAGAAAGCATCCCATCTGGCCCACCGCACTGAGGGCCCCAGCCCTGTAGGCCACGGGCCACGGGCGAGTGGCCACAAATCAGCTGACACAGTGCTGCTGGGATAATTCATGCATGCAACACGCTGGAGGACTGCCAGAGATTTCCCTGCAGCAGGCCAGGTGGGGCGAAAGCCTTCCCCGGCCACCCCTGGCTCAGCTCTCCTGCTTCCGTGATGTTGTGTATCTTTGTAATGGAGAGGACTGGGTTCAAAATCAGAGCTTCGCTGTGGCACTCAGTGTACATGCCCAGGCCCCAACCCTGCCTGGTCTACAAACCTCAGTCCTAGTTGTCCCGGGAAGAGAAGAAAGACAGAGATAATGAAAATAAAGGGTAAACATGAATATTCATAAAATAATAGGAAATAGGGAAGACCATGGAAGCAAAAGTGCTTTTAAGATTGGACAGAAGCAAAACGTGTTGGTCAGCTTTCAACCACTGCGACAACGCGGCTCAAACCTCCTTGCAAAGAGGAGAGGTGTTCTCTGGCTCGCCGTTTGGGAGGACATAGCCTAACCACTGGTGTCGGGACTTGTGGTGAGATGCACCATCGTGTGTGAAGGTGTGGTGAGGTCAGGTTGCTCATGGCAACCAGATAGGAATGGAGAGAAAGAGAAAGAGACCAGGTCCCCTGGACCCTAGAAAACACGACTCCAGGGACCTAAAGCCTGCCACGAGGTGCACCTGTTGAAATTGCTGTCAACTCCCACGGGTGTCAAGATGGCATCCACGCCTTTAGCACATGTGCCTCTTTAGATGTTTTTTTCTGGTGGGACCAAGGCTCAAACTCAGGACCTTGTGCTTGCCAGGAAAGCACTTATTCCACTGAGCTATCTCCCTGGTCCCCCTCTGCAGACACTTTTATTCCAAACTCTATTCCCAGGGCTATGACCATCTCGCCATGGAAAATGTGTTTGGTCTACTTGCAGGGGTCCCCAGGGTCACAGCTGCTCCCAGCATCTCCCACGTGTTCAAGTCTGAGGTCTCCTCTGAGACCCAAGCGCAATGGATGACGAGACCTTGTAAAAATCAAGTGACACCCTTGATTTTGGGCATAGGACAAATGCTTCTATACCAAAAGGAATGAATAAGAAGGGAGGTCTGATCCAAGTTAGACTGAAGCCCAGGAGGGCAAACATTAAATTCTTCAACACGACATCTGGGCTCTGGATCTCACTGTGAGCTCCTGAGGCTTGGACTGATGCACTCTACGGCATGGCTGGTTCCAGTCCACCAGGTCACTCTCTCTGGCTGCCTCCACCCAGTGCCCGCAGCTTCCGGCAGCAGGCTGGTTCCCAGGCTCTCTTCTTCTTCCTTCCTGGGGTCTCCCAGCTCTGCACATCACCCCTCAGGAGCTGCTTGCGGGGCCTCAGACCCTGCCACGTGTTCCTCAGCTCCCCCTAGTTCTCCTCTGAAGTTGGAATGCAACCTTTATGACCTCACAACTTTTGGGCTTTGCGTATTGGAACTGGAGGCTCATGTCACAGTGGCCAGGAGATGAGAGCAAGAGGCCAAGATGACACTTCGGGACATCTCTTAAAGGCTCCACGACTTTCAAATGTCACTAAGCTGGGGACCAAACTTTAGGTAACACCTGGGCCTCTAGGGGGCATTTTGGATCCAACTATAGAAGCATGGAAACACTGAAATTGAATGCTCAAAGGAGGGTTTGTTACAATAACACATGAAAAATAATCACATCTACAAACATCTTCCCCAAAGCCGGGACAGACGAAGACAGCTAGTAAGACAGAAAATTGGCCTGGACGCAAATCACAAAAGAAATGGAGTGAACGGGTACGGGGAAGAAAAATGCCCAGGAAGTTGAAGAGGAGCTAAGTGAATGCAAAGTATGATAAATGAGGGGTGATAGATACAAAGACAGGAAAAACATGGAAAAATAAAACCTGTCAGCTTGAAGAGTAGCAAGATGGATATCGAGAGAGCAAAAAGGCAGAAGGGAAAATAATTAGAAAGAGCATAAATCATGACCACGGAATATTCCGAGAGATGGCACAATGACAAAGATTTGAGTGTTCTTAAAACAGAATAAACACACCCTCAAAGATTAGGGAACAAAAACAAACTGCAAGAAAAAAACTGCAAGTTGAAAGCCAGCAACTGGAAGATGTGCTCAGCTGGGACAGCGCAGCGCTGGAACTAACTCTGGAGCCCTGCCCGGCGAAGCCACCGCGGGCAGAACTGGGCCTTCTGTCCCAGCTTTGCACCACCTGGTTGCAATATAAAGGGCGATGGTTAATGTCATGTGTGAGTTCAACCAGGCCGGGGTACCCCAATTTAGAAACCTCTGTGCAGCTGTTTTGTAGGTGCCATGCACCCTGATGTTCAGTCGCCTGGGGGTGAAGCAGGCTGTCCTCATCTTGTCCAGTCGGCTGAAGGTCTCCAGGGCCAAGACCCAAGTTTCCTGGAGGAGGAGACAGTGTGCAACCAGACTGTAAGATGAAAACTGATCGTAGGTCTCTCGCTTTCTGGGCCTCCGTGGTGGACCCCACACGCACTTGGAGCCGGGTCTGGGATGGTCATCACACTGCGGTGTGTGCCTCGGCTGCACCCAGTGTGTGCTGGTAGCTGCACGCAGCCTTCGTAGCTGTGGACTTCTCCTTCTCCTTTGCCCTGGAGCACCGATGTCCGCCCATACCCCTCCCTGGTGCGGTGTCTCTCGAGGGAGCGTGGTCTCAAGGGGGCTCCAACGGTATTCATTTTGGGTATCAAGAGAACTGATCAGAGCCAGAATCCCAAGGGAATGACAGAAGCTTCTGAAGTTTGGAAGCCTGAGGAAAAGGACTGTGGACATTTAGGAGCTCAGAAACCTTCAGGAGGATTGGGGACTGGACAGCCACAGCCACAGAGGAGGGAGGGCCTCAGGGCCTCCGTGGGTCACCTGGGGGCCAGCGAGAGGCTACGACGTGGGAGTCAAGCCCTGTGTTTTAGAAAGCTTGAGCTGGCTTTGGCAGCTCCGTGACCAGAAACTGTTTTCTCAGGACTTTTTATTTTACTTAACAGAGTAGCTACTACTAAATCAGTGTGATGACTATTTTAAAACATCACTTTTCTTCCAAGTGAATACTCACAAGAGAGGCCAACCCTGTAGCCCAAAAAACGAAGTTGCAAAATACATAAGAAGCAGGATTGGGCCTGAAACTGAAAACCACAAATTAAAATTATTCGGGAAGAAGTGTTAGGGCTGGGTTTCACACCGAGGCACGCTTGGGTCAGCAGCAACGGAGCCAAGCGGGGATGTAACGCCTTCGTGCTCACGCTAGAGGGCGCTGTAGCCCCGGGACTCCCTCCGACCCTCCTTGCTGGCAGGAGAGATGTACGATGTACCCATACATTGGAAGGGAGATGGGGCCACACTGGCCTGCAGTGGCGAAGAGCTCTCTTCCTGATAGTTGTGCAAGTCATGGGCCGGGGTAACAGATCTGTCCTTTGGAAGCTACCTGGGCCTCAGAGTCATTGCTCTGGAGTAGCTGCTTGGCAGTGTCATTGAGACACATACAGTTTTTATAAAACCAATGAATAAATTTTTGTTTATTAAGCCACAGAAATACTGGACTTATTTGTTATCAGGCACAAGCTAGTCTTTCCTGACTGATACGAGTTTGACGAACCCATAGAGTTCATCATCTCTAAGTTCTTAATCAAGCAGCCTGCCTGTCTTCCTTAGAAACCCACTCTTATTTGTTAAATGCCTTCCCAAGAAAGAAATTCGGGACATGCTAAACTTTGCCCTCAAACGACATTTCTTTCTGTCTCTCGCCACACCGTGTCTCTCTGCCACACCTCTGCCACGGGCCTTCGCTTTTACTGAGCATTTCACACTGTGAACTTTCTCTTGACGTTCTCCTGTGATCATCTTTGCGCATCTTGTACCTGGACTTGGGATTTGGCTAGGAGCAAAGGCTGCGCTCTCTGCTGTGTTCACAAGAACGTCCTCTTCAAAGACACCTTTCAGCGTCTGCTCTTCTTTGACATCTTCCACCACGTGGGGACCGATCCCTCGCTCTGTGTTGGCTGCTGCCAAGTGACACTCCCTTCTGGACTGCCGCACAGCCCGCGGTGCTCGGCGAGTGTCCTGGTTTTCCCTTCCTACGAAACACTAGAGGCTTGTTAGGTCGGCTTTGGGGATCAGAAGTCGGAGAGGGCACAGTGGCCATCTGCATCATGGAGGATCTTGGACCTTCTCAGGCCAAGAAGCTGGAGGCCTTAGGGCGGCAGACTCAAGGATGCAGCACCAGCCTGAGGCTGGTGGCCTGGGGCCTCCTACACTCACTGGTATGTGTCCATGTTGGCAAGTGGAAGAAACTGGGCTGACATTTGCAGGTGACCGCTGCAGCTGAGGGTGTCCTTGCTGAAGCAGAATGGAGCCTTCGAGTGGCAGCGGGCACCCTCTCTCCTCTGTCTTCCTTTGACCCAATCTGCAAGCCCATCGCCCAGTGCCCTCCTCAGTCAGGGTGGGCCCAGCTCCTCGGGTGGCCACCCACACCCTGGTTGTTTCTGGTAGCTCCCACAGACATACCCAGCCAGCAAGGCGTATCACGATGGACTGTCCCAGCAGGCATGCAAGAGAAGAGAATGTAGAGCCTGGCCCACGAGGTATTCTCGGACAGCTGAGTTGCAAGACTCTCTTTCCCTAAGTCTTTGGTAGAATGATGATCGTCACGATGGCCACACTTTTCCAACATGCTCGCTGCCCTCCGCAATCTCATCGGATCTTGGAGTGAAGTCTCAGTTGGTGGAGACGAAGCAAGCTGTGCGATCTCGCGTGAGTTGGCTTCCACGGAGTTCAGTACTTCAACGCACAGAATGGGAAAATAATGGCAGCCTCGAGGTGCCCTGGTACAAATTATATGCCAGGGCTGTCCTGGCTCATTCGTGCCTTTGTAAAGGTTGCTACACGGAACATATCTGTCTGGGCTTCCGACTGCTGGCCTGTTTCTAGAGGAGTACAAGGAGTACTAGAGCTATTTCCCACATCTTTCTTCTGATTACCCAGCTCTGGGAGAGGTGGGCAGCACTTTCTCGTCAGGGTAGACTCGCCGCATGTGTGACTGCTGCTGGGTGGAGGTGACCAGAGAGGGATGGGCCCTCTTCCTCTGTCCTTGTAGCACAGGATCTGATGTTGGCTGCTTCTTGCCCCAGTAGGGGACATCAGTCTCTCTCTAATTCTTTCCTTATGGAGAGAGACGGAAGGTCCTTGGCTGGAACACCCCTGCCTTAGGGTGGCAACATCCCTCTGGAGCCCTACCCTCCTCGGGGTCCCCCAGAGGACCTGCTGCCTTCCCCCTGGACACCGCCTGGGCAGTGCCAGCTAAGCTCTCACTTGGTCCCCAGCCCTGAGCTCTCAGTTGTCCTTCAGTCTCAGCTTTCTTCACTGGGTTGAGAAGACAGGACCACTTGCATTCCAGGGCAGTCACAAAATGTCACCGAATAGCTTCGAAAATTCCCAGTGCATGTGTGGGATTTAGAGAGGAAACACCAGGGCTATTTCTTCTTCCTTCCTTCCTTCTTTGTTTTCTTTCTTTCTTTTTCATTTTTTAAATTTTTTGTCTTTTTGAGACAGGGTCTCACTGTGCAGTTCAGGCTGTCCTGGAGCTCACTTTTGTAGCACAGGCTGGTCTCAAACTCGCACTGGTCATCCTGCCTCAGCCTCCCAAGTGCTGGGATTAAAGGCATGCCTGGCTCTTTTTTTGTTTTTTTTTTAAAGGATAGAAAGTTATATATATGTCATATATGTTATATATATATATATATATATATATATATATATATATATGTTAGACTCATATATATATCATTAGAAACAACACGGAGTTCTTCACCCTGTGTAGATGGCCTGAGATGCGGCCCACTTTTCCTACCTCATTTCACTTTGGTTTCCATTTGACTTCCTCGCCTTTGCTTAGCTTTCTTTTCCTCTTTCTCTTTTGTTCCGTTTTGAGCCAAAGTCTCAGCATGTAGCCCAGGCTGCCATTAAACCCCCTAGGTATTGCAGGGTGGGACCCTCCTGCCTCAGCCTCCCAGCTGCTGGGACTATCGAGGTGTACCCCGCGCCCCACCATATGAGTCACTGTTCTTGGGGCTTTGATGCCCAGCCATTTGAAACAATGGTCTCAGTGACTTGTGACTGTCTGTTAAGCATGAGAGCTATGGTTCGGATCTGGAATGTTCCCCTGAGCCTTGTGTGCTCAGAGGCGAGGCTTTGGGAAGGTGACTACGTCCTGGGACACTAGGGCTAATTTGGTGTTAGATGGTGGGGTCTTTGGCCGGAAGAGGGGCCTTGCTGGGCGTGACCTGGAAGGGCTCCTCTCTCTCCTCCGCTCTTTTCTTGTCTTTCATTTGCTGGCCACCATGGTGAGACTGCATCTCCTCTACCCAGGCCCTTCTGCCACATTGCTCCTGACACAGAGCCCACTGGCCATGGGCTGAAGACTTGAACTGGAGAAAGCATCTCCCCCTTTAGCTGGCGATTTTCAGTTGTTGTTTCACAGAGATGAAGAGAATAGCTAAGACCGTGAGACAGGGTGGCCCACCTCCTCGGAGTCTCTGTCTTACGTCGGGGTTGAGCTTCCTGGCTTCTGTGGATGCCACGGTTCCTGCTTTCAGGCTGTTGGTACGGCTTGTCACGGTTGGTTTCCCGGTCTTCACATGACGTGGCCACTTTTCTGGGGACAAGCCCGGCTTGGTCATGATTCAGCATCCTCAGTCTCATGTCTAGGAATATCACCTGCAGTCTAAAAGGACTTTTTTATAGGTTTGCTTGATATTGATATCTCAATAATGCCAGCTTCAGAACTAAAGGATTATATACTTTCTTTTCTTTTTTTTTTGTCTGAAAAGATTTATGCTAAATTGTCATTACTAGGCTGGGGAGGTAGCTCTGCAGTCTAGCACCTGCCTGGAAAGCACAAGGACCCGGATCCGATTCCTGGTGCTGCATGCTGTGCTGTCCAGGTGCACAGGTGGGCCACCACCTCAACCACGTGTGGTGGCACATGCCTGTAATCGCAGTTCTGGGGAGACTGAGACAGAAGGATCACTATGAGTCTCAGCTGCACTGTGAGAGGCTGTGCCAAATACATAAATAAAATTTAAAAATAAATCATTATGGGGCCCGGCAGGCTGGCTCAGTGGTCTAAAGCGTCTGCTTAAGGAAGCTTGGGCGGCTGCAGGGACCGCGGTTCGATCCCTGGCACCACATGCTGCGCCAGCCCTGCCCTCGGGGCAGGCTGAGCTGGCCATAAAAATAAATAAACAAAAGTTCTGAAACAAGAAAAAAAGTTCTTTAAAAAAATCATTATCACTCTTTCCTTAAGTACTGGGAAGGATTCACCACTGAAAAGCCATGCAAGTCTTGAGTCTGTCATGCACCAAAACTTTCCACTACAGCATCAGCTTCTCCTAAAGGTCCAGGAAGATTGATTATTCTTTTTTTTCTAGGTTGATAGTTGGTAGCTGTATCTTTTTTATTTTATTTTATTTTATTTTTTTATTGTTTCAGAACTTTTTGTTTGTTTATTTATTTTTATGGCCGGCTCAGCCTGCCCCGAGGGCAGGGCTGGCGCAGCATGTGGTGCCGGGGATCGAACCGCGGTCCCTGCAGCCGCCTAAGCTTTCCTAAGCAGGCGCTTTAGACCACTGAGCCATCCTGCCGGGCCCCAGTAGCTGTATCTTTTAAGCACATTTTTTATTTCATATAAGATTTTGTCAAAAGGTCGTTTGCAACATTGCTCTGTCTCTTAGGTATCTGTTCAGTAGCTGCATGTACACTTTTCTGTTTCTTATTCTGATCATTTGCATCAGCTGAGTTTTTTTTTTTTTTTATCCAGAACCGGAGATTGAACTCAGGACCTTGCACTTGCGAGGCCGGTACTTGTGGCCCTGAGCTATCTCCCTGGCCCTGCATCTTCTGTCTTTTTTAAATTTTTTCTAATCACTCTGGCGAGAAGCTTATCAGCTTATTGATTTATTTTCTGCAATCAGTTCGTTGCATCATTTCCTCTTTTGAATGCCCATTTTCTATCATATCAACTACTGTTACACTCATCAGTATTTCTTCCTGCTCTTTTGGACTCAATTTGCTCTATTTTTTTGTTTTTGATTCACTTAGGTCAGTCGTTTCCTGGCTGAGGTGTTCTTGCCTTTGATTTCAGCACTCAGCAGGATGAGGCAGGAGGATTGGCACTAATTCGAGGTCAGCCTGGGCTACAAAGCAAAAACTTGTCTAAAAAACAACAGCAACAGAAAAGTAAACCAGGCTGGGAAAATAGCTTAATGGGTCTAAGCTCCTGCCTGGAAAACAAAGGGATCCTGGTTTGATCCCTGGCACCACAGGCTGCAGGCCCTGCCCCTAGGCACGCTGAGCTGGCCACCAAAACTGCCATAGTGGTGCATGCCTGTGATCCCAGCACTGGGGAGGCCAAGACAGGAGGATTGCCATGAGTCTGCAGTGAGTCTGAGCTGCACAGTGAGACCCTGTACCAATAAATAACAATAAAAATTAAAAAATAAAACACTGGAAGCTTAGATGTTTGGTCTGCAGCCATTCTTCTTTGTAATACAATGCATTTAATGTTACAAATGTCTCACTAACAGTGCTTTGCTTCAACTGTCTTTTTAAAAAATTATTTTATTTTATTTTTTCTTGTTTCAGAACTTTTGTTTGTTTATTTATTTTCAGGGCCGGCTCAGCCTGCCCTGAGGGCAGGGCTGACGCAGCATGTGGTGCCGGGGATCAAACCATGGTCCCTGCAGCTGCCCAAGCTTTCCTAAGCAGGCACTTTAGACCACTGAGCCATCCTGCCGGGCCCCTGTACTGCCTTTTGATGCTTTGACATTTTGTGTTTACAGACCTTTGAGTTGAAAATGTTTTTAAGCTGACAATGTGGCTTCTTCTTTGACCTTTGGTTAATTTGAAGTGTGTTGTTTTATTTCCAGCAATTTGCTATTATCCCGTAAGATAGAGTGGATGCAATTTTAATGTCCCCACCAGACCGACGCCTGTTTCAGGCCCGTGTGGCCAGGTCTGGCTGCTCGCTGTGCTGGTGCATGGAGTCGGCCATCGGCATCAAGGACCTCAGGCTGGCTGCAGTTGGGTGGCTGCTCTTTACCACGAGCATGGCGAGAGTCTCTGGGTCTGCTGGCTCCAGTGCTCGCCAGGACAGCCGCACGGCGGGCTCCTGTCTTTCTGACCTCAGGTCCGAGCTGGCGGCCATCCAGCCCAGTTGGTCACTGAATCTGGGTCTCACTGCCACATCGGACACGTGAGTCCTTCCTAAGCACGGCCTCTGTCTTCCGGACAGCAAGCGCCCTGCCTCAGAAGGGGCCTGTGTGTGGTCCAGCGGGAAGTCAAGGTGACCATGTCTCTGGGGACTGAGAGCAGAAGGTGCTGTCCTGCCTGTACAGCAGCAGCTCTAGCTGCGGGGCCACTGGATCAAGGTCACAGCAGCACCCAGCTTGTCTGCAAGAGGCGCAGGGACTTCCACGCAGGCTGATTGATGACCGAGTTCCCTGGGGTGTGCTAGATGTCACCATCCTTGTGTCCGACAAGTGTTTTAGAGTGGCATTAATTTCTGCAGCTCCCTCAGGGACATGAAAGGGAGTTCTAGCAGGGTCACTTCCACTTTGTTGTCTTGGCAAGGGCTGTGGAGTTCGTGACAACGTACATTACCAAAAAATTACTGCTACTTCCAATAGTGATGAACTGTAATCCTTATCTACATATTATTTATGATAATTTGAACCCAGAAAGAATACAAATGTCTAAGTTGCCCAATGGATAGTGATGTTTATTGCTGAAAAATCTAACAACGGGGATGGATCTTACGATCTCTGTAGATTGAAACCAACCAGCGGGACAGCGCGTGTGTTCTATGGTTCATTGATATGGAGCCTGCAGAAGACAAAGACTCACTGGTGGTGTGAGTTGGGGAATAGCAGTTACCCTTGGAGTGAGGCCCCGTGACAGGCAAGAGTCACACGGAGTTTTCTGGGATGCTGGTCTGGTGTGAATGGATGCACAGCTGCTTATGCATGGAAAATGGACCACGCAGCAGTAAGGTCTGTCTGCTCTCAGCACGGTGTGTTCAACTTCATGGAAAGTAAAGTGAGAGGGAGAAG
>PVJA010022952.1:0-33607 GCA_004027025.1 Myocastor coypus
TTTTTTTTTTTTTTTTTTTTTTTTTTTTTTTTTTTTTTTTTTTTTTTTTTTTTGGTGGGACTGGGATTTGAACTCATGACCTTGCACTTGCCAGGCAGGCACTTGTGCCACAAAGCTATCTCCCCAGACCTTTAAATGAGTGTTTTGATCTTAATATTTGAGACAGTTATTTTATGAAGCCCTGATTTACATATTTTCTGTTTTATTTTTTTTCCTTTTCTTATAGTGAATTCTCAATTCTGAAGAGAAAATTAGGGAAAATTCATTTTTCCTTAAGATTCTACCTAAATTGATATTTGTGTTTACTATGAGCTAATCATATTGAACTTAACTTACTGATCTGTAGAGAAGAGAAACAGAAACATGTAATAGGAGTATTTTAGAAAATTATCCCAAATAACCAGCAGAGGTCTCTGATGTTCTATGTAAATCTCTTTGAAAAGTAAAGCAAAGAAGAACAGGACTTTAAGAATATATTGCCCAAATTGTAGCACATTCACCAAGAAGTATGCTAAAAGATGAAAATGTAGACTTTTAGTAGTAATGAAATAATAAATATAAGCTGGAGCTCATGATAGATGTTTAGGATGATAGTGGTCTGATAATAAGGCAGTGATATTGAAGCAACTCTAGTTGATTGCCACAAGAGTTAATGAAATCAGGCTCTTAGAGAAAATATCTGTAGGTCAAGGAATTTGAGCAGGGAGTAAATACATAAAGGCAGTGGGGAATATGAGTTGAAAATGGATAATATACAGTTAGCCAGAGGTAGTTCTGGGATTGCCTGGTACTAGGTCTGTTAATCTCCAAACACCATCCTGTAATATAGCAACAGTAATTCTGAAGTAATTCTTAACTGATGGCAATGTAAAAAAATGTAAGACCATAGTAAATGAATAGAATATCCCAATGTATCGGGGTAGGGATCATCCTAGAAAAACCAATACAATTTTAAATATTTCCCGTCTTCCATACAAAACAGAATGCTGTTACAGAACACAAGGCAGAATCTCACATGACTTAGTGAAGACATCAGAGTACTGGTGTTTAGTAGGATTTGCTAGAAATACAAATACCCAATATATTTCTCTAAATTCTCTTTAAACGTTAGTAATATTGAACTCAGTACATATGACAAGCATGAATCTCCAGACGTGAGTTAAGTGTTGGAAGTTCACAGGCTTAGGTACCTATGCAGATTACCACAGACCCAAATTTACATCTGGTTTCAGGGATTACTTCATTGATTTTTCTTTGGTCAGAATATTAGATTGAAATAACAACCTGCAGTACATTTAATGAGGATTAACACATGTCAATGGGATGGAGAAAAAGCAGGCTTGAACAAAAAGAGGATCTGGGCTGAGATGCACACCAAAAGCTGTGGTGCACCCAGTGGTGGGTTCTGGAAAGAACAGCATCCATTAGGATTGTGACTCCTCAAATAAAAGTGGTCAGAAAGTCTGAGGTTTACGCTTTGAGGAGCACATGAACAAGAAGCGAGAATAATCTGTGTAGAATCAAGCTAGTCAAACTCTCATTGAACAACTTCCTCACTAAACCCGAGCTCATGTACCTCTTCTATCCTATTCTTCCAATCTCCATTCAGTTCAAACTCTATGCTATGAAGATTGTGAGTGACTTGGAATGGAAGTTTCTCACCCTGAGTAAGCCTTAGTAAGAGCTTTGATCCCCACCTGAGATTGCAATGTGCACTTAGGCCAAAGGGACATATCCTTAACTTAGTCTTTGGAAATCTTAATTAATTTTCCTCAGAGAAGCTTTACTCTTTTTGATAGACTCTATGTAAGTGAAATATACTCCAGGGTTAATCTTCATCAGACAAAAAAAAAAAAAAAAAAAAGAAAAAAAAAAAGAAATGTTCCCCAAATATTCTATCTATAAGTCTGTGATGCTCATTTTATCATTGAGCCATCTTAATGGAACCCTGAATTTGGAAGTCACTTAATTAATATCTTGGAATCGAAGGTTCTTCATCTATGGTGTGACAGAGTTAAAGCAATTCCACAGCACTGCATTCAGTTGTAAGACCCTGTAATTGTGCTTTCAAAAAATGTAAACCGTACATTTTTTTACATTGCCATCAGTTAAGAATTACTCCAGAATTACTGTTGCTATATTACAGGATGGTGTTTGGAGATTAATAGACCTAGTACTCAGGATCTCTTTGCAAGTTGCTCAATATTTTGTAAACTTTTTGAAACTTAACTCCTCCATATGACATTATTGTCATCTATGTGCAGTATTCTGAGACTAAAATTACCAATTTAAAATAAACACTGTGAACCTAATATTTTAACAGTTAAAATTTACTTATAATACATGTTAAAAAAATGAAATTCCTGATGGCTTCAGCCACAAGATGTCACTGTCTGCCACAACTGCTTTCATTATTAACTTTACTTTTCCTCTAGGGTATTGTGAGAGTACACTTCAGGTAAATAATGTCAAAAATACCTAAAACTAAACCCTTGCGAAAAGTTCTGTTTATGTAAAATCCTACATATAATGAGCAGATTGCAAAGTTGCATATGAGTATTTCTTTTCTTTTTTTCTCCCCCGTTACCAGGGATTGAACTTGGGACCTTGAACATGCCAGGCAGACATTTATGTCACTGAGCTGTCTCCCCAGCCAAGTATTTCATGGTAGTCCTCTAACATGATAGCCCTCTAACTTTTCAGAGTATCTATTGAATTGTAATATAAATATGTTTGTGATTTATTATGTTATGAGTTAATTATATTATAATAGAAGATTATTTAAGAAGCTGAAATTAATTTTCTAACAAAAATCTTAAGGGAAAATTAAAATAGGTATCTGCTATGTCTTTTGAATTGTGTGACATGATAAAGCAGAAAGATCTGGCATTAGTAGAGCCCACTTTGCTGTGGTATCTGAGAATATAAAAAGACACCTAACACTTCGCTCTATTTGTATAAGATTAAGAGTTCTGCAGCTGGTTGCTTGCTCTAGAACTTTATGTACAGCCTTTGTCTTTTCATATGAGATCTTTCCCATCATTTATACTTCTTTGGCAACACCAAACCCAAATCATACCATATTCCTTGCTTTAAAAATCTAAACAACGGTGGTGTGCCTCATCAGAGTGATTCATGTTCCTGAAGTGTGTGAACATTGAGTTGAGTAAAACTTGTAATGAAGTTTTTTTTGTTTGTTTGTTTGTTTGTTTGTTTTCCTCTGTAACAGTTTTACCCACAATGCATCGCCTTGGCATAGACATGGGAGATACCTTTAGAAATCTTGCTTTTCATTGTTTAGACAAACTCAAGCACAATTAATAATATAATCCAATTGATAGAGCAAAGATTCAGCACACTGCTCACTATGAATCCTAACTATTGTGATCAGATTGTAAAAACTGTTTTCTGATAATGTATCGGCACTGTCAACCTCACTACAAAAACCAAAAGAAAACTCATTTTGCTCCAGTCAAATGTGTAGTATTAGGGCTTAGCCACTGGATGTCAGGCTTCACATTAAAACAAGTTAAATGAGTTCAGTTACATTATCTCACCCTTTCTGGTTTTTGAGGTATAATAGGTAAGTCGTTTTTATATTCTGCTATCCTCTATAGAGCTATTAATTTCATATGAGTCTAATTATGTTTCCAGTGAACATATAAATTGAAAAAAGACAATAATGTTGTTTTCTTATTTGATATGCCAATATGCACACTTTCTTTTGGATGAGTTTTCTACCAATGTTAAGATGCTCAAATTTGAGTGAAAAAACAGATTGCCCTACATTTTCTCTACATGAGGTTTGTTGGTTGGTTTACTGCTAATCTCAGTACAGCCTCACTATATAGAAAATGAATTTTTCTACAGCTCTCAAGGGCACTCTTGTTATTCTATCAGCCTCACAAATTCTGTGGTCAGTGATTTGTCTTGGTGAAATTTAGGAAACTTGGAATAAACAGAGAACTAAGCACAAAATAAGTTCATTTCTCTGTCTCTGTGTTTCTCTTTGTCTCTGTCTCTCTCTTTTTCACACACACACAGTCACTAATTACTTAAGAACTTTGACAAAAATAATATAATCAATCTTATTTTTTAAATTTTTTATTTGTAATACCAGGGATTGAACTCAGGATCTTGTGCTTGCCAGGCAGACACTTATTTTACTGAGCTATTTCCTGGCCCAATATATTCAATCTTAGCAACAACTATAAATGTTATAAAATTAAAATTCACTTATTGAGCGAGCGATATAGCTCAGGAGACTAAACTCCTGCTTAGGCAAGTACAGGGACTCTGGTTTGATCCCAGGCAGTACATACCATACTGGCCCCACCTTCAGATGCTCTCAGCTGGCCAGAGTCCATGGGTGGTGTCACATGCCTGAAATCCCAATACTGAGGAGGTTGAAAACAGGAGAACAGCTGTAAGTCTGAGCTCTGTAGTGAGACACTGTGCCAAATACATTTAAAGAAAAAAATTCACTTATCTCACAGAAGTTTCATAAAGGCAATACTTGTTTTATTTACTCATTAGAAGCCAGCATGACCTTCGGTTAAGTTTTTAAGAACGGTAATTTTCATTCTTCCTACAGCTATACCTCCAACTCTGATGCTGGGAAGCTTCACTGCATAAAGAGTAGCTTTCACTAACACGCTGATTTTACTTGTTGAGAGTGGACAAGGATGAATGTGCCTGAAAAATTGGACCCAGCTCTTCTAAGCAGATGGAGAACTGGGTGTTAGCGCCAGCGCAGGGCCCACGTTAAGCACGTGAGCCTCCCTGCCTCTTTGGCTCTAAGTTCCCTTTCCGTGTGCTCACACATACGCTAGATTTATTTTTCTGTTGTGCTGCCCCATGGACAACTAGACTATATTTAGTCAAGGTGCTACCAGGACACGGGAGGCAGAAATGGTATGTCCCTGACTATGACCCAAGTTTATCTCAGTGCCATGGACGAGCTGCAGCAGAGCAGCTGATGCTTACCATCAGCATTGTCCTTGGTATATTTCTAGACACAATTGGTATTTGAGCAAAACACTGAAATTCTTTGATTATGGCTACTTGAAGACTTCAATGTCAACAGGCAAGAAACCTCTGCATTTTCTTAAGTTTTCCAGGAATGTGCAGACAGAGCCTTTCAATTATCCTTCAGTTCTCATTTCTTTCATTATCTAACTTTGCTTCAGAAATTATAATAAAAATAAATTTTGTTCTGGGGCATTGGTAGGTTGACAGATTTAAGTTTAAAGAAATCACCACTTGGCCAAATTTTACCCATTGATCATAGAAAGCAGTGACATTTTCTGTGGGAACAAATATTCTTCATTTGAGTCTCGCAAGGCCTCTTTGCCTGGAAACTCTGCTTTACCTTCAGGTCCGCAGCTTCTTTGGACCTTTTCATCTCTCCTCGCCTTCCAGAAGTCATTCAGCCTTCATCCCTATTCTGCTACAGTCATCTCCGTGTGCTGGTAGGTAGGAGATCGAGATTGCTGATAGATTTGGAGGGCGTACAGAGAGTTTATTGGGCAGCTAAGTGTGTAGTAGTAATATAAACTATTGAAAAAAGGGACTGAGATGCATAGTGTAAACATTGCTTTCCATCAATATAAAAGATGTCAACAAAAAAAAGGTTATTTAAGAGATCTGGTACATGTATGCTATTTTCATTATTTTACTGGATGCTAATTAAATATGCAGCGTGCAAAAGATACTTTGCAATATGTCAGTATTATACTTTTGTGATATGACAGTATTGTACCTTCTCTGGTATAGTTTGCCCATTTGACTCAAGGCACATATAGTTTAGTTGCTAAAGATTGCTAGCTGGAACAATATTTCTTCCCCTAATGTATTTCATTATGTTAACATGTGCTTTATGGCTAAACTGGGATTAGTGTATTGATTTGGATTCACAATGCCAATTTTCATTCATCACAATTCACTTCTTCATTTGTTAGGCTAATGATTTATAAACTATCAAGAAAAATGTAAAAGAAAAGAATCTGCGAAGCTGTAGCACCAGGTATCAGACAAAGGATCTGTTTTCTCATTATAATTGTGCAAGGCCATGTTTACTCATCTGCTTGGAGAACTGGTCTCCAGGAGCCCATTGTTTTACTCTTTCCTGTGTCTGTTTACCAGTGGCCGAATCTACCTCTGGTATTTTTATTTGTCTGAGGAGCTAAAGAAAGACTGTTGAACTAATTTAACTGGATAAAGAAGCCCAGAGACATAAAAGGTTACTGTTTCCTGTCACTCAGAACCCAAACCAAAGCCTTCATTTTCAGAAACTTCATCCAAGTCTTCATGAAGAGAAATACATTTTAAAAGTATGTGTGCTGACACCAATGTGCACACGCATATATTCTGTATTTAGACATAAATCTGTCTCTACAAATCACTTGGCATGTATCATCACTTAATTCAAATCAAGTGCCCTTTAAAATGACAACCTTATACCTTGGCTTTATGAAGAGTGGCTTTATCCACCTGCTTACTTAGCTTTGTTCCTCAACTCAGAGTATTTTATTATCTGCTACTCTGAGGTACGTAGATAGTTGATAGTAAAAAGCAGGCAGAATTACTTTTCATGAATTTATACTATATTACATAAAGTCATCCCTCAATTTTTGCATGAAAATTTTTGCCTTTTTTGGAGGGGGGCGTGAGGTACTTGCTTTAAGATTTCAGGATGAAATGGAAACAAACTTTAGCCAATAAACAGTAAACAACAACTTCAGGCATCAAGTTAGAATTAAATTCACAGTACTGTAAAATAGTCACCTCATTGAGGACCAAAGTCATGCTTTTTTTACCCAGCGCTTCTTTGTGACAAACACATTATGTCAGCTCCACTAGCTCATTTGTCTGCTGCAGTTCCACTTTATCAGGCTGGAGAAAAAAGAATTGATGTGTCTGGGTAGATAAAGTAAATGGAAACTCAGGACTCATTCCAATATGCTGTACTTTGATATATTTTGCAAACCTGAGAGCAGCTGGTGTAACACTAGTTACTGTTTGTATTTAAATATTGTACATTAGACGATCTTTGAAATGGTGTTTTATAACGTTCTTTTTTTTTTCTTTTTAGCACCTATTGGCTTTTAGATTGTTCTGTTTTCTCTCACTTCCTCATTGAATCCTTTAATGTATTCAGAGCCTGTCCTTTCAGAAACTTTTGTCTTACTGACAAAGCAGAAATACAAGTTAAGATTCCTCACAAAATGCTGATTGAAAACCATTTTAAATTCTAGTAATTGTTTTCCTTTTCTCTATGTCCACTCCTTTTGTAATATCAGCCTAGAGTTTTTACAAGTAAGATTTATTTCTCCAAAATTCTTAGTTTCAAATCTCTGTCCTTTAGTTTGGAAGTACGATCAAATTTATCTCAACACTTGCATTGTTTTAAACATTATTTTAGGTCATCAGTATATATTCACTTACAGTTTTCTTTCATATAAAGTAATTTTTATATGAAAATAAAAATCTTTAGAGTGTTCTGATTTATAGAATATTGAAATAAAAACAGCACCAATATTATAAACACAGAGCAATTAGGTAGTTTGAGTTATTATGTCAAAAATTTTAAAACATAATTTTTGATGCTAGCACTGTTCATGTTTTTACAAGCTTGGGTTGGAGACAGGCTTAAGATAATGGTGCAAGAGGCAATGGGGGAAATGAATCGTAATTTATGTAATATAGCACAAATTCATGAAAATTAATTCTGCCTATATTTTACTTCCCTTTCAAACAAAACTATTTTCATGCCCAAAATAAATGAGGCACTGTGAAATTACTCAGATAATTGAAATCCAAATGTTCTTGATTCGTTATTTGGATGGTTCAATTAGTGTATTTCTGTTGTTGTTGTTCTGTTTTATCTCTGCGTGATCTACCCTTTTATTTTATACTCTGTTAAACATAGTTAACATCATGATTTAGAATTATTAGGCAAAATTATCATCATAAAACCTTTCAGTGAAGTTGCTACTGTACCAGATATGATGCATATTAAATATAGGAGTGGAGAGAAGTGGGAGATGGAAGCTCTTGTGGTGAAGAGGCAGCAGAGGTGAGTGGCTGTGAAGTGATCCACAGATCTTTCTTTTGCCAATATATATAGGAGGAGCTAAGTCAAATGCTGATAACTCTGCTGACCATGGGCTTTCTCAAACTGCCTTCATGAAGAACAGGAAGACACGATGATGGGCTCTTATCCCGAAAGAGGAACTTGATCCTGATGGAAACATCCTAATGGAACATGTGGGTTGGGCTGAGTGCCTGTGACGAAGCAGCAGCTTGGCCGTGCCACAGTCATTGGGCACCAGCTGCGTGCTTTCCGACTCCAAAGTTTTAGCAAGATTTTTACAAGGAAAGGAAATACTGTACACAATAACAGGAAATGGTAACTCAGTCTATATACTGAACTTTTCAGAAGCATAAATGAGATTTGAAACATACTCTTACTGTTCCTCTTATAAACACAAAAGGGATTCATTTGACATTTTACTGGAAATGTGTTTGATAAAATGTTTTAATCCAAAAGGAAACCCCAGCATGAAAGAAAATAGAAAGCAATTTATAAGTATACAAAATGTATCCAAGTAAAAATCCGTATACATAAGAAACCTCAGTTAATATCAACTACTTAAATTAACCATACACCCTAAGTATTATAGGTTTGATTAAATTAAAATGAAGGTTTTATTATTAATAGAGTGCCAATTAATTGGGGATTAAACTTCTAAATACTGTTACATATAGGCATATCCCCTAATATGTCTAATACATACTAAGCATGTTAGGTTGACTGTAATGACAAAAATGTCATCTATAATTGACATACTTTTGCTCTCAAAAAATTTATAGTGCCTCCAAATCTAGCCAACAAATATGTCTTTTGTTGTTAGAAGATTATTTGGACAAGCGTTTAGATTCCTCCATATCTGTTTTTATGGAAAGTTCAGAGTAGGTAAAGAAGTAACAAAACAAACAAAGAAAGAAAATACTAAAAGTTCTATTAAAGGTCATGAAGATCTCATTTTAAGTTAATATAGCTCCGGCAAAGTTGAGCTTATTAAGGGGACAAAATACAGAATAAGGTCAGTAATAAGGGTAATGATGACCAAGGGCCCAGAGGAAAGGAAAACGCAGAGCCAGAGAGGGGTGTTATTTTGGATGTACACAGTGTAGACACCATGTGGCTCTGCTTTCAGCAGCTCTAAATGTCAAGTCATTGTTTAGTGGGTTCAAAATGCCATAAATGCCTGGTGTTTGGTTCAGTGACATTTTCTAAGTTAAATCAGCAGGGAAGTACATTGTGCAGGATGTCATGGGTCCTGTAGGGTGTGATACGATGAAAGCAGGCACACACTCAGTAAATCCACCGAAACTGTATCTTAAGCAATGGCTATTAACCACTCTATCTGGGGAATGCCTCGCTCTACATGCTGGAGAGGTAATGAGAAATCCTCCCCACTACTCTTCCCTGTAACTGGCCAGAGCTACTTCCTGTATAATGTAAACAAAAGAAGTAGTTCTGAAATTGTTAGCCTTACTATGCATAATCAGATGGGCCAAAGAGGGTAGAACCTTCTTGAAGCCTTCCTCAGCATGAAAACTACTGAAGAGAGGTGAGACTGCATTATACAAAACCCTGTGCTAAGAGTAATGAGAGTGGAGTTGTCCTGGTATGAACTCTCCATTCAGTTGCTGAGAGACTTTGGGCATGTCATTCAATCCCAAGAAGGCTCAGTTTCTTTGCCTGTAAAAGGAGAATGATGGTCTCATCTTGACATTGGTTTCAGTTCTAAAGTTGTATGAGAACTAAAGATAAGGCATCCGAATATCTGCCTCAGGGATCCTGATTTCTAGCCAAAGAACAATTGGGAATTCCAAAATCCAATCATGTTGATGAGAAATAATAATGGTGGCTTATCTGCCTTTGGAGTATACAACATTTCAAAGAGCCATTTGAAATGAAAATCCCAAAAGAGATTTAAAGCATTTTGGGCTTTCTTTTTTCTTTTTGTACCTTCTCTCTGGCAGAAGTTTTATATATATATATATAACTCATCACATTTAAGTTTTAGAAAAACTCTTGATAAATGAGAGGTCTGAGGCTTAGCAAATAGCATAACTAATTAGATTTAGAACTTGTACAATCTTCTGGGTCCAACTTTATATGATTGTCACATGCTACAGCTAGGGGCAGGGAAGAAGTATTTTTTTTTTTTAATTAAGGAGAGATGACAAAAAACTAGAAAGTAGACTTTCAATATGAGGAAGTTTGGGGCCAGGGAGATAGCTCAGGAGATTAAACACTTGCCTGGCAAGTGCAGGGTCCTAAGTTCAATGGCTGGTAATTAAAAAAAAAAAAAAAAGACAAAGGTGATTGGCAAAGAGGGAAAAGAAAATAAAGAGATAATGTGGGGGAAAATAATCAAACTACCCTTTATGTATGTACAAATAGACTAAAAAAAAACTAATTGTTCTCCACTACTAATGTGTACCAGTAGAATAGAAGACATATGCTTGTTGTTGAGCATCTATTGTGTGAGACATAATGTGGTTTCATTTAATCTTCATTTTGAGGCATAAATAAATCATTATCCTCCTCATCAGAGAGACTAAATTGGGTTGGATATTTGACAAAATTTGTCCCATAATTTTTTAAAAATTTTATTTATTTAGGTATTGAATATAGGGACTCCCTACATATCTTCGACTCATAGTGATGTTTTTCTGTCTCAGCTGCCCCAGCACTGGGATTATAGGCATGCACCACCACATCTGGTTTTGTTGGCCAGCAGGGCCTGCCCATGGCCTCGGGGCTATCATGGCATGTAACACTAGGGATCAAACATAGGTTCTTATACTTGCCAGGTACATGCTGAGAAGGCCAACCTATCTTCCTAGCCTCATGACTTGTTTTACAAGTAAAGTTTTATTGGACATAATCATATATTTTCATATTTTATTTACCTTTTTTCACGTTGCAACTGCAGCATTGACCCATTGTGCCAAGTCTACACAAGCTGCAAAATATGGAGTCTTTATCATTTGGACTTGTACGCACAAGTATTCCAACCAAAGTTCAATACTTTGGAGACAGAGAGTATATTTTCTATAGTAGTAAACAGCCCTAGCTTGACGGCTGAAATTCTAACCTAGAAACATTTAGATAAAGAAAGGCAGCTTAAAATAACAGAGTTTTTACTTTTTTTTTTTTAATTATGAAATCTAATATATATATTTAAGGCATGTAACACAGTGCTTAACAGGAATGGAATGACTAATCGAGCTTTTAAGCTATGTATTTTCTTGCATATTTTGTGTGTGTTTGTGATGAAAACATTTGAAAGATTCTGTCAGCAAATTTTTTAATAAATAATTTGTTGCTATTAGCCAAAGCTACCATGATGCACAGTAGATTTTGGGTTTATTCCTCCAGTTTAACTGAAACATTGACTTTGACCAAAATCCTCATCTCCTGGCTACTTGTGTTTCCGTCAAGGAGACTTTTGTAGATTCCACTGATAGTTTAGATCATGAATTACTGTTCTTTCTGAGACTGACATATTTCACTTATAATGTCATCTAGGTTCATCCGTTTTTGCAATGAGACAACATTTTCGTCTTTTATAAAGTAGAACACTCTTCCAATAAAAATGTATGATCTACATTTTGTGCGCTCAGTTATTGATGGATATTTAAGTTTATTTCATAGCCTGGCTATTGTGAAAACCTATAGAGAGTGTGAGAGTGCACATATCTCTTCAAGACGTTCTTTTCGTATTTGTTGGACATCAGTGACTTCCTTAAGCAGCTTGAAGTTGACTGAGAAGGCATTTCAAAAAATTGTTTTTCTGAAAATATTTTGAATCAGGAAAGCAGTATTAGTATAGCTGAATGAGCTGTTGATGCTTTATATTATTCAGTTTAGGCCGGGTATGGTGGTGCACACCTGTAATCCCAGTATTTGGGAAGCTGCAGCAGGAGGATTGGTGTTAGTTCAAGACCAGCCTGGGCTACAAGAGTGATGTCAAGACCAGCCTGAACTGCACAGCGAGACCCTGTCTCAAAAAGACAAAAAAAAAAAAGGTTATTATTCAGTTGATAGAACAAAGTTGCTGATCTTAAAGAAAAATTCACATGTATTTGCCCATTTTCTTCTAGAATATTTGAGGAAAGTATCATTTCCTAGCTTCCTTTGTCAGAATGAGTCCTGGTAACGTGGGGAAAGACAGTGTGTGAAATGAGAAAAGAAATATAGTTTAAGTTATTAATATTCTTTTAATCTCTAAAGACAGTTTCATCATGGCTTAATAAAAAGGTAGAATAAAAATGTGAACCAACTCTGAGCAAAACTCTTAAGTCTCTGCTTCCAAGTGGCAGTCTTCTCTGTTGATCATTCTGGTCCAAGTCGACTTTCTCTTTTTCTTCGTTCATTATTTGTTGGTCACCAAACTCTTCATTTTTCAACTTTACTCACATCTGCTTTTACACGTGAGATTTATACATCCTACACTTCCTCCACCAAAGCTTATGAGTGTTATTTCTTCTTCATGGGTAACAAATAGTACACAGCCAATGTCATTAGGTGTCATTTAATGAGAAATAGATAACTTGCACCCACAGCACCCATACTCAATTACAGCCAGAATTTTCTTCCACTCACTATGCAGTTATTATGTATTCACTCGTTCACAGCCCTTATACACAAACCTCCCTTTACCTGCTAGGATTGTTTTCATCGTACTCGAGACAACTGCACACAGCGAAGTCACCAACTAGGCTGCTCAGTCAGAACACTGAGCCAAGGCAACCTGGCTATGGAGCTCTTCTTAATCACCAGGTACTCTTGTTTCTCTTTCTGCGCTTGTCTTAACCTTCTGAATCCCTCCCAACACCTTGAAGGATGGTGGATGGTGCAGGAAATCACATTCACAAGCAGGCAGAATGTTGGATTTGTGGGAAAGGTTTTGGTAGATATGATTTGGGACGCTGTCCAATCAAAGTGCCAAATAGAAAATGATCCTGAATTCTCAGTGCAAATTTGAAGTTAGCTGTAGCTACTTTTCACATTGCCTCAGGCACCTTTAGAATTTTCAGAGTCATCAGTTTAGCAGGCTGAGAGGGTACTGGCACCCATTAACTCAACTCAATCTTTGGATTACATGAATTATAATTAACTGGAAGACTACACCAAGTTACTCAGGAACTGACTTGCTTCAGGATGCCGGCAGTGAATACAACAGACATCCACAGACGCTGTCTGTGACTAATCAAAAGACTTTATCAGTGGCCTGCTTCACAATTCAGCAACATGGGCATTGTATTGAAACCTACATGATGTAATAATTACTGCATGCCTTGCAATGAAATATGCAGGAAACTGGATAGATTGAGAAAAAAGAGGAAGAAATCTCATTTCTTTCCTGCTCCACACTAACTTTTTAAATAGATGTCATTCACTTTAAGTCCTTAGCAGATTCAGAACAAATAACAACATGAGTAAAGCGATTTCTGTTGTCAGCCAAAACCGACCAGAAAGATAAGAAAATAATATGGATAGGAGATTTATTCTGGCTGTATTTAAAACAGACTTTGGAAAATTCTAGAAATTTCTGAATGGCCCGAGGAATCAGTCACTGATGCTGACAACAATGCCTGTGATAAAAGGCTGGAGGGCAACCAGTGTTGATGGTGTCATAACAGCTCTCAAGGTAACAAATGGGACAAAATATATTCTACAGTGATACCAATTCAGTTTTATCTCTCGTTCATTTCTTAAGAAAAAAAGGACAAATTTACAACCAATTTCACGCAATAAATGCATATTTGGGTTTAGAAAGAATGAAAGGTTTGGTCATATAATTTTTTTTTAAAAATTGCCATTGGAGAAGATCCCTGGAGCAGGTAAATGGCCTGTCACACAGTATCTACAGCAATGTAACTTGCATAATCACCACACAAGCAGGAAGAAGTCTATTCTGTGGGCAACTCTGTGGTCCATACCACTAGTGTGTTGAACTTGTAGATGTTTAAACTTACACAAATTACCAGAATCTATATTAGATATGTTTTTAAGCTTCTTTTGTTTTCCAATATAAGAAACACACAGTGACTTAACCTCAAACCTCATACATATAAAAGTTTCATAAGATAAAGCTTTCACTTTCTCTAAGCAATGCAGCCTTATATTATTCTTTCTCTTCTATTTTGTTTTAAGAGTTCATCTAATCAAAATTTAATTTTAGTCTACAAAGTTGATTTAGGCATTCAAAAGTGGTTTCTGATTATACATTAGAAATCAGCAACCTGAAGCATATAGTCTCCCGTGGCAAATTGTACTACATTTACAAATAAAATAATTGCATAATGCAAAAAGGTATTTGCTTTTTAAAAATAATCAGGTTTAGCTGACTTATTTTTGAAGCACCAGAGTCTGTTTTCATCCCTCTATTTGAAAAGTCATCTCTAAAATGATCTATGTTTTTCCAAGCACAGTGATATATCCCTGCAATACCAGCGCTGGAGAAAGTGAGGCAGGAGCATTGCTGGTAGTTCAAGGTTAGCCTGGGTTTCATAATGAGTACAAGTCCAGCTTAAATTGCATATCTCCAAAATAAGTCAAATAAATAAGCCATGTTCTATGAATTATTCATATAAGTAACTGAAGTATTAATTAAATTATTTAAATTGAATTTTAATAAATAAAATGTTTATGTTGAAATACCATTAAAGCTTAACAAACATGAGAGGAAATCATTACATGTGTACTCATGAGAAATATCTTAAAATGTCACCCTAGTTATAATGGAAGAATTGAATTCAAAGTAAGAGAAAGAGGTAAAGTGGGAGAAATAAGAAAAAAAGAAGGACTGGAACAAAGAAGAGAAAACTAAGGAGATGGAAAAAAAAGAGAAGAGGAGGGAGGGAGGAGGAGAGTACAGAAAACAGAAGAAAAGAGAAAGAAAGAGTCTCAATATGTTCTGCAGTAATATTAGCTGTTAGTATTTCCAAATCCTGGAATAATCTCTGATGCAAAGTAAATATAAAGCTTTCTGTGATTTAATAATTTCAGAAATTTCAGTTTATATTGCATTATTCTACAATGAATTATAACTGAGCTATGATTTGTACAAGAATAGACATGTATATTTACCCTCTATTGGTCTATCTTATATCATCTGTCTGTCAGTCAGTCAGTCTGTCTGCCTATCTGTCTGTCTAATCATTCTTTGAGGACAATGCTGATTTTCAGAGACCCATTGTGCTACCACATTGTCATCAGAAGAGCTTCAGAATTAACACTGCCTGGTAAGCACCCTGGCCCACCATGCATCCAAGTCATGATGCAGTACCTGTGCTAGGTAGGTGATCATTGAAGATGATATGGATCCACCCATTCAAACTGATGTTTTGTAAACACCCATAATTTTGAAAATTACCTTTGATTTCCTGAATATATCCTGCTTACTTTTCTCCTTCACTTCTTGAAAATGTCCTGGTTATTCCATCACATTTCCTTTCACCTCTTGAGCCTAAAGGCGACTGTCTGTGTTTCCATGCCTGCTTCCCTTTGTTGTCTCTCTGGGAAAGGCTTAGATGGTGAGAATATCAACATTCACACCTTTGTTCTCTCATTCATTAAACGAAGCTACATTGAATGCTTAACTCCATTGGTGCTATTCAAGGTACATGGGCTCTCATTTTATTTTATTTTTATTTTTTATATTTTAAAAAATCGACTTAAAGAAGATTGTGATGGTCTTTTCCTTGAGCAATCAGAAATGTGCTAAAGAGTGTGTAGCAAAATTACCAATGAATGAGTCAAGCAATGAATGAATGGATGGTGGACTATCTTGAAAAAATGCTCTTTGCCATTGGATTTGGACCACTCCAGACTCCACTCCTGGACTTACTGCCTATAATCTGGGTGATGGTAGAAACATCATTAAAATACTCAGAAACTTATTTAATGATACCCATCTCACAGTATTATTTAGAAAATGAAGAACACAATTCTCTGACATGCATCTATCACTTATTGACAATGAATTCCCCTCCCTGTACAAGAAGATTAGATTCTCCTAGCTCTTGAGATCATAAAACCTGTAAGAAAATTTGTTGTTAAGTTTATAAACTACAGAGAAAAAAAGATATTTTGAGTATAAACCTCAATAAAACAGAACAAAAATACCAAAAATACTTTCCATATCAATGGAAAATAATTTAGGTTTTTATTTTTAATGTGTCTTTTTAAATATGCTATTTCCACATTTACATTTTTAAGTAACAAAGTTAATTTGTTGTGTAACTGACATTACAGTATGTTTCATTATGTTGTGATTGATTTATTAGTAAAAATTCATTTAAAACATTTAATGTTTAAATATATCACATACACTTAACTATTAAAATATTCAGTGAACATAACAATTTTCACTTATAATTTCGCCTGTGTAATATTTAGAGAGCATGTATTGATAATTACATTAATCTAGAATTAGCAAATATATATATATATATATATATGTATATATATATATATATATATGTATATATATATATATATTTGACCTTGTGTTTTCCTTACTGTCTGCCTCAGAGAGCAGTGTCAATCCCTTTACATGGAAAAAAAAAAAAGGGAAGTTTCCTTTACTTCACTGGTATTTTCATCACCAAAATGAAAGCATTGTGTTGTTCCTCAAAATACATTCTCTTTTTCTTTGAGGGAACATGGCCTTTCTCCAGGACTGCACTTTCTTTCCTCAGTCACAATTGTATTCATGTGTTTGAGCTTTTGGTAGTGGCATATAACTGCAAGAGATTGATGCCGCTTCCTGCCTGTGGCCTCAGCATGCTGCCCGCCCCCACCAGCTGGAGACCTACCCTGCAATGAGTCAGGCTGATCAAGCAGACAGCAGCAGTGCACTACTGACTTACGGAGGAAGAGGAACTTAAGTTCCAATTCATGATTATGTCCAATATCTATGGTACCTGTTCCAAGGGCAGAGGTGGTCAGAGCACATCAGAAAATAGGAGAAAGGCAAATATTTTCCTTTGTGTAGCTTTTATTCCAGTGGGAAAGCATAGATAGTGAATAGATGAGATAATAAAATAATAAATGATTACATTTAAAAAATAAAATTATTGTAAGAAAAATTAAAAATAATCAAAGGAAGGAGAATGAAGAATAACAGAGAAGTAACTACATTACACATGTATGACTAACACCATTTTTACCATGCAATCAGGATGCACCCAGGCACTATGCCATAACACTCCACTGGCTGAACGTGGTCTGTGCAGTCACCCTGCCTCTTCCCCCTGGTGCCTATTCCCTTTCTCATGGCCCAGAAATAAGCTCTGGTGCCTCGTCTCTTTGTATATCTAACTCCTGTGTCTCCCCTGAACCTTGCCCTAAAGACTAATTCCTTATACAAACAGCCTATAGTTTCATTATGCTTCTTCCTAAACTAGATTGATTTCTGTTTTATATCTAGATTTGCTTCCTTGAGTTTCTCTTTTCCAATACTTAAGATTATAGACAATTCTTATGTGACACTGTATGCTTCCTAAGGGTGAGAACTATTTTTGTTCTGTTCATTGGCTCACTGTTTTATCTTAATACAAATAGCTGAGAAGGCCAGACAGTAATGGACAACAAACACTTGTTAACTGAATGAATGACTACACAGTGATGTCCCACATTAGGAAAGGAAGTATCATCATGACTTCTGAGAAAACTGAGATTTTTCTAGCATGCTTTAAAGTCAACAACAGCAACAAGTGCATTTCATGAATATCTGCTCCTTTACAAGTACTGTATATGTGCTAGGGAAGATACAATTATGAATAACATACAATCCTCTCCTAACAAAGACACTGATTTGAATAATTTGGAGCTTTCATGGGTCCTGGACTTGACTTGGGAATAGATATACGTATAAAAAAATGTTTTAAACTCATTCAGAAGCAACTAGAGCTATCATGTTTTAGAAGCATTTTAATATCGCTATTACTACATTTCTCGTTTCACAACCAAGTCAAATGTTATGAAATTCAAGGTTTCATGATATTCTCCTTCCAATATTCAGTGCAAGAAATTTTGAATGTATAATAATTCTTGCACTGGGCTCTAGAATTTTAACAAACAAAACCTAGGTTATATTTGAGAATGCATTATATCATAATTAACTGGAAGTTGACAACCTTCATAGTTGAGTGCTATAAAATTTTCAAGTGGAATTGGAATATTTCTCTATCCACCAGAAAGCATGTCTAGGTTAAAAACAAGCTTCTATTTGCTACTAAATGTTCCTGCAGATATAGATGTATGTAAATAACACATTTCAGAATTAGTAAATTTCATAATTTCATGAAAAATTTAGCCATCCTTAATGTATAGTGCTCAGTACTCTTAGCAATAATTCCTGAAATGTCGATCAGAAAACTCAACAGAAGCATGAATTAAAGTCAGATGCCCCAAACTGTGCTTTTATATCATTAACTCAAAAGACACTTGAACATTGAGCATGCCAAAGAGTGAGGGAAATTGCTACTCATGTACAGTTTTGTTTTGTTTTAAGTTGAGGCTTAGATCTGTTTGCTTATTTTCTCAAAGGCCATTGCTCTATGTGTTCTGTCTTATTTTGTTTTGTCTGGCATCTGTTTTGCAGCCTATTGCTCTAGTGATAAATTTTAATTTATATTTACGTTTTATTTCCAGGGTATTTATTCTATTTGTACTCACTGACTTATAGGCTGGGATGGTGATTGTTATACAGTAGTTTACTTTTAAAAGGAATAGGACTGCTCAAGCAGCTAATACGGGAAGATGTATCACCAGCCTGAATAATTGTGACAACCATAGACCGTATCAGGGTCTGTTTGTTTGCACAATACCCTCCTGCATTAAGAAAGCCGTCCCAGCTGTCTTGGGCTCTGGAGTCACCCATTTCATCACTTGACACTGCGGCAGATGTTATGGATTGATAACAGACTTCACTTCATTCACTCCACATCTAAGATTACCTCTGGAAAAAAAAAATCTAATACATTATAACCCTCCCAGCCATTTGTTAAAAAAAAGATCGGCAATTTATTCCCCTTTTTAGCATTAAATGGTGTTTTTCTTCTTCTTCTTTTTTTTTAGATGCACACACTATCTAAAAATGGCCATTTAACACATTCAGGGCATGATTTTTTTTGTACAAGCAAATATACCATTAAAAGAGAAGGAAGTAATGATTTAATTGAATTAGGACCAGATCAGATTGAGAGCTGGTGACTCATATTCTCATTATATCCAAAGGATACACTATATTCCTAAGTATGTCAGAAATAAAGGCTTCTTCATTTTGGAAAGGCATAAGAGAGCTCTGTCTGGGATTTTAAAGAAGTATAAAATCTGTGTTAAGCTGAATAAATTTCTTAGGAAAACAACAGATTCTCCTCTTTGGGAAATTGAAGGATTTTTGTAAATGCAGCACAAACAGGATTGACCACTGCCTAAAGATCATGCAAAGAAGGAGTCTGAAAAGTGAGCATTTTGTGTATCCAAATAGATTTTATAGAACCCTGGAGATGCACATGAATAAAGACGTACAGTGGGCCTGTTTCTTGGGTGAGAAAATACCATGTGCACAAACAGCATTATTGCACTGTTCCTGCTGCAGAGAAACCTAAGGTCACAGTGCATTTCCAAATTAAGCGAGGCCAGAGGGAGTGTGTGGATCAACAACAGCACGGCACTGAACCTCAGGTTTTGAACGCTGAGATGCAGAAGCTTTAAATTCACATTCTGCGTTTAGGCAATTTCACCATTTCTCAGGTCTCTCTCTAACTTATCACCAGTCAGTTCATAAGGGACAACTGCTTGTCATCTGTTACTACATACACACACACACGCACACACGCACACACACACACACACACACACACATCACATACATCACATACATGCACATTCATCCACAGGCAACGTCATAGGTTCCAAAGTGCACAAAATACTCAGGTTATTGGAACCAGAATAGAAAGACAGAGCATGGAAAATGGATGCTATGTAATCAGGCAGATGATGATGATGATGATGATGATGATGATGATGACGACGAAGACGACGACGATGGTCTTGATACAGGGTCTCAGTACACAGTTCAGACTGTTGTCTCAGTGATCCTCCTGTCTCAGCCTCCCTAGTGCTAAGGGTTCTGGAGCAGGCAAGGCACAATTCGCTTTACCAGAGGTTGAACTCCGGACTTTGCGCTTGCCAGACAGGCACACATGGCATGGAACTGTCTCTCTCCAACTCTAGGTTTTAACTAGATTGATGAATCATTTCCCTGTCCAAGTGCTTTAAAATATTAAAACTCTCTACTCTTTTATGTTTTTGATGTCATTATTGTTTCGGCCTTATAAGCTAATCTGACTCATGAAGTGGAGGTGTTCAGCCCTTCATGGCAATGGAGGAACTGAGATTAAAGATAGACTAGGAGACTTGCTGAAGAGATAGTGCATTTAAAAAAGGCAGGTTTGAACCATCAAGCCTTTCAGGGCCTAAGGCAATGCTATTTCTACGACGTTTTAGGAACTCCTCATGAGAGCAACGGCATCACTTGCACTGAACGATGGTGCTTTCCACTTTGCTTCTATTCAGTCTTTATGAAGAACAAGGGAAAGTTGCTCCACTGACTCCATTTTTCTTCCTTTCTCTTCCTTCTTTTAGCAAGAAGAATCGGCCGATGGACTGCAATTTATAAAGGATGGAAAGCAGAGAGAGGGCAGTGGTGACCTCGGCCTAGATTTTCAGAAGGATGTTCACGTTCCACAACTGGCTTGGACAGTGAAAAGCAACTTAGTGGTGGTAGCAGGTATTGAATCTGTATAAACATGAAATGCTACAGCATTAATTGGAAGACATTGGACACAGATGTCAGAAATCATGCAGGGAAGACAGATTATTTCACTTGTTCACAACTGAGTTTTGGTCGTTAGGTTGGCACCTCATTTGCTGGAAGTGGGAAAGCACTTATTCTGGTTATGGTGATCATAACTTTGACTCCCAGTCCAGCACAATTCATTTTAAAGCTAGAATCACGTGACCTGGCATGGCTGCAAGTACTGGAAGATTCAAGTATTCTCGTTGGAGCGGAGAACCCAGAGGATGAGTGGAGGCACTGAGACAGCAGGGGGAACACATTGTTCATTATAGCACGACCTGAGGTTTAAGGCCGAAGTCAGGGTGTGTGGTGAGGCTAGGTCTTGGAGAAACCAGGGTGTCAGATGGTTGTCTTAAGAGAAGTCCAGACTAGGGGCACTAGCCAGGTAGCTCAGTGGATAAAAGCGCGTGATTTGGCAGACTCACACAGGCCCTGAGGACTGCTGTTCGATACCATGCCCCACATCAAGCATGACACCTGTCCTTAAGGCAGCCTGTGTCATCCAAAGAGTAGTCCAGACGAAGTATAAGATGCGAGTTTTTCCCCAAACCCACACTGAAATAGCTAGAAAGAGCCACACAAAATTCCAAGTCTCTGATAGTGCTAGACTAGGCATAGCATAATCTTCAGGTCCAGGACACAACTGGCAAGTTAAGGAAAAAATGAAGTCAGGCACGGTGGTATAGGGTGGCAACTCCAGCTCTCTGGTAGGCTTAGGAAAGAAGATTGCAAGTTTGTGTGCAGGCTGTACAACTTATCAAGATCCTTTCTTAAAATTATAAATAAAAAACATCCAGGGATATAACTCACAACAAAAGCCCTGGATTCCATCCTCAGTACTATAAATAGTAAAAATAAACCAAAGAAAAATAAAGAGAAGGGGAAGGAGGAAGGGAAGAAGAGGGATGAAGAAAACTGACACCATGCCCCACATCAAGCATCCAGAATTTTGGTCACAAAAGTGAAATGTTGGTTTTTCTAAACAGAAGCTCAGGATAAACCCTGCTTTGGGGAGATAGATGTCCTTAGAAGATACAAGCTGATGGGAACAGAAATCTCTGTGTGTGCCCTGTGTCAGGAGATCTATAAAGTAAGACAAGTTGACAGTGACACTGGTAGATATCATACTGATATACAATTTCATGCTCTCCCAAAAGGAAGAGAGTTTTTTGTTTCTTGTACTCCAAGTGAGAAAACCCTGTTTCATCACATGTACAGCACCCAGGCCTTCAAAGTGTCTCTGAACTAAGGACTCATTTTAGAATCAATAGTTTCTTATTTTTATAATTGGAACTGTTCTTTATTTCTTAGTAATGCCATATAAATATGGCTCGTGAAATAGAGGGATCCTAAATTTGATAGAATGGCAGGTGACCAATACAAAGGAAATGGCTAAGCAAACAAAAAGTGCAATATCTACATCCAGTCAGAAAGAATCCAAGATTTCTTATGAGAGTGAGCCTAAAGGAAACCTCCAATAAACCTTGAGATATAGATCAAATGAAAAGGATAAATGATTTTTCGGAGCAAGCAATATCTTTCTTGACTATACTGAACTCTTGTAAGTTTATATTTCCAATTTATATCTATGAGATTATTAGAACTGAAGCACATCAAAGAACATATTGTAATTTTAATTAACACAGCAAAAAGTTTATATATTGAAATATAAGACCAGACTGTAGAATATTAGCATCCATGCAATAGAAGAAGTTTCAAAAGTCATTAAATTACAAAGTTTGGGAAATACTCAAGAGAGAAGCTATTGAAGCCATGTGTTTAAATACATTCTAGGCAACTTTAAGATGTTTTAATTTTTTTCAGAACTGTATATTGAGACCAGTACTTTCCCACTGAGCTATATGCCCAGACCTTTTATAGTGTTTGAGTCAGGGTGTGGCTAAGTCATTACACTTCCTAGGCTGGATTCAAACTTTTGATGCACTTGCCCCCACTTCCCAAAGTGCTAGTGTGGCAGTGTGCACCACCGCTCCCGGAGATCTCAATCCTAAAACGAACATAAGGTTGGAAATCTTTTTAAAAATACTAGTATAGATTGCATTTCCCACTGTATTAAATTATATGTGTTCCTGGAAAAGGTCCTACACTACATTGGTCGCATATTTTAAAGAATAGGATATGTAATAAATACTCAGTGACATTTTATAGTAAGTTGTTCTCTGCTTATCTGGTGGATTTGAGTTGTCAGGTTAATAGATACCTACACTTACTTAAAGTAATTCTGATCACTATGATATAAAACCACTAATGGCTGTAGCTCTTGTGATCAGTTTTGTATGTAACATAGCCAAAGATTAAAAAAAAAAAAAAAAACCTTGGTTGTAAGGAATTTTCATTAGAAGACAGAGATAAAATACAAAAGCGATTTTCAGAGGCCAGAGCTAGAGTGCCATGGGGTAAGAAAGGAAAACACTCTGAGTTGGCATTCACAGGAAGACAACAACCTTTATTTCTCATGTCCTGAAACTCTAGGGTAGCTTAGTTCTCCCAACTAAGTTGATAGGTTTTCTGTAGACTTCCTTATTTTAAATATCATGATCTTTCTAACTTGGTCTATTGTCAGAGAAGTGGCAGTGGTAGAAAGAAAGAGCCCCTCTTCTGGGATTTGACAGCTGGCTATGAAATCTCCAGTCCTTTAGAGGAAAGACCTATTGGTTCACCTGCTGTGCTCATCTTTTTTCATTCCTTCTTTCTTTCCTTCTTTCCTTCCTTCCTTCCTTCCTTCCATTTTTTTTTAGAAGGTGAGAGTTACTTGATCTGGAAGACTCTGAACCAAGACCCTTATTTCCTATAATACCACAGAGGAAATATTTTTCCAGTTAGTTCTACAGTGATTGAAACTGCTATGCTTTCAACTACTGGACGATGGTCCACTTACAGAAGAACACAAACACGCCTGAATTATGCGGGTGATGCAGGAAATGCAAACAATGAATTGGCAAAGGAAAATGCCTCCCTGATGGGTCTCAATCCCCTAACACAGCTGGGGAGTTCAGCGGAAAAATAGTGAAGAGTGAAGTGGTAACCTTGATGCAAAACACTGTGAGACTGTGCATATATACGATGAGATGGGACCAAAATATGATGAATGATTACATTTCTAAAAATTTATTACAGTAAAAAAACTATATTAAGTCTCCTAAAGTTGTGAGTGTTTTAGTTTAAAAATTATGCTCAGAAAATTGTCAAAGTGCTGTGTATACTGGAAATTGCTTGTAATCCCACTGCTCCGACAGTCTAAGGTAGGAAATTTATGAACTTCAGTCTGGAGCTATGCATGCAGCTTGGTAGGTTAGCAGGAGCTGGTTTCAAACTTTAGAAAAATAATAAATATATTTTTATTTTTGTGTTTAGCACAGGGTCTACTCACAATGATGCACCTGTGTTCAGGCTCCTAAGAGATGGTATTACAGGTGTGTGCCACCATGCCCAGTCCCTGGGGATGGGGCTGGTATGGCACACTAGGAATCGAATCCCAGCTGCTGTTCTCTGCCTAAGCAGGTGCTTTAGTCTGTTGGGCTATCTGGCTGGCCCTGGAAAAACAATAATTTTTAAAATAGCAATCCCCAGTACTACAAAAATACATTTTTACACCTGGTCACTTCAACCAGTCCAATAGTAATAATGATTAGATGTTATATTTATCCTTTCTTGCATTGGGCATTGAAATATAAGACCTGGAAATTCTCACTGTTCCTTGCTTCACACACACTGTAATTATTTTTGCCTATCTCAAAAGCAGTTGTAGAAGTTCTCTTGTTGCATAGTTGTGGCTGACTTGATGCCTTCAACTCATTCAGGGCCTTTACTTTTCATAGTCTTCTTGACTTAGAGGAAGAGCCAGAAATGCTGGATCCAGTGATTAAGGTGGACGGGGGCCCACTGTTATCCTGCAATGCTATTGGGACCGCAATCATCTGCTGCACCAATTGCTATATATATGGTGAAGACACTCAAGAAAGAGGACCTCTGGAAAAGAAAATATATAGGTCCATATTTTTATCCCTTCACTGAAAGAAAGATTTCTAAGACAGAACTAAAAAATATTTGGCCATAAAAATAAAAATCTGATTGATGGCTTCTTGCCAAGAACAATTTATCATTAGGAGATACATTAAAATACAGTTGAAATCTCAGGAGATATTTGTAGTACATGTAACCAACAAGGAAATAAGGTCAACAGTATGCAAAGAATTCTTTTGCAAGCTACAATAAGTAGAGGACAAACTATCCCCAAGAATGAATAGAAAGACACATGAACATGAGTCCATAAAACATGTACTGAAAATAAACATGGGGAATATATTTAATTTAGTATCAACCACAGGGACGCAAGAAAGGAAGAGCATAGAAGCAAACTATCATTACTATTGGACTAAGTAAAGTAACCAGGTATAAAAATGTATTTCTGTGATACTGTGGCTTGCTCATTTAAAAATTGCTATTTTCCTAAATTGTGAAATGGTCTCCTACTAACTTGCCAAGTTGCTCAGGACTCAAATTTGCAGTTCCCCCCCCCCTAAACTTGTCAGAGCCATGGGATGATAGGCATTTTCCAGCATATCCAGCCCTTTGATAATACTTTGAGCACACTTTCTAAGCTACAATGTTCACAATGTGGACCAGGATTTTGACTTTTAGGTATAAACCCAAGCATAAATATTTTACATGTACAAAATGAATTAATATTATTCAAAAAGAATAGAGAGAACATAAACCCTTCATAAGAATGTAGGTGAGCAAACTGCAGAATGTTTATAAAGTGAAATTTATGACAATTAAGACAAATGGTGCAACAGAAATCTTAGTGAATGTCAGCCACGTGCTTCACAGATTTACACACTGGCCATGGTATATAGTTCAGAAATGTGAAGAGTGTACATAGTGAGTCAAAGTATATGAAAAGAATAACAAGAAAAAAGTGAACATAGATTGAGATCCTGGTAAAGTTTAGATAACTGGCCGTGAACTAGATGGGCTTAATCTATATTGTTTTCAAGATATTAGCATTTATCTTGCCTATAATTTTGAAGGTTTTGCCAACTGCTTTGTTGAGGATTTTGGCTATTTTCTCTAAAATAAATAATGTGCTATGAACAAAGGTCATAATTAAGCCAATATTTTGGCACTAAAGTCTTGCAACTTCCAAAATTTTTCAGTAGATTTGGGGTGGTTCTAGTACCAAGTATAAGTGAAAAGATGAGTAGAGCGTCAGAATATTAAAAGCGAGGCAATAGAATTCATGCCCCAAAGCATATGCTAGGACCAAGACCTTCACATGTGTTATGGTTTATGTCTAGTTGTCCCCCCAAAGCCTCATGGAGTCATTGGGCGGGGACTTCTAGAGTTTGAGACTTGATCCATGATCCCTGGGATTATAGGTTTTAGTGCTGATGGGATTATGGGTGGAAGTACTTCTGGGATTATGGGTGCAGCCTAGGGCGGGAGCTAAGGCGGAGAGCCTGAATGTAATATAAAGAGAGACAGAGAGATAGACTGGAGCTCTAGCTGGTGCTGCTGCTCTGCTGCCGTGTTGGTTGGCTACCTCTGCCACCATTTTGTTGCTGTTCCGCCACCATGAACTGGATGCTCTCTGCTCTGTTCCACTCAGCCTTGGGCCAGCCAAATATGGACTGAAACCTCCACAAACTGTGAGCTAAATAAACCTTTCCTTCCTTCATTTTGAGTGTTGGGTATTTGTTCCAGCAACGAGCAAAAAGTAACTAATACAACATGGTAAGTACCAGCACTCAAAACTGAATGGCAGTGGACTCTTCAGCTTTTGTACAGCAAATAACATAAAGCAAAATATGTAAAGAAGTTATCTGCAGATTGATGGATAATTCAACTTTGAAACTGTAGCAAAAGATACACTTGTTTCCTTTATCAAAGAACAGATTATAAAAATATAGGAAAAGGACACAGGATATTTCATTTCGATATCACCAAGTCTCAATATAGCATATGTTTATTTCTAACACATGTACTAAGAGTAGAGAGTATGTATTCTGTACTTAGAGCTATGGAACATCGAAGTTGTTATCATGCTGAGTAAGAGTTGTTTGTGCTTAGCCTCAAAGATAATGATAAACTCTAACACGCAGAATTTTACCGTGCACATGATCTTAAGTTGCAATTCCAAACAACCACTATAAACAACAAAGATATGCAAAGTATTTTTGTTTTTGATTTTTTTTAGTCTATGTTATATAACCAAGACTTCCCTGGAAGTCATAATTCTTCAGTGTCAGTCTTCTGAGTGTTGAAATAACAAATATGCACCACTGTGCCTGGCCAAGTTAGAACTTCTTAACTGCTTGCATGTTAATCATCTGTGGGCAAAGAGGAAATCAGAAAGCTTCCAAATATTGCACCAAAAGAAAGCAACAGAAATGAGTCTATACTAAGCTTAGCTACAAACAAAAGCATGCAAAGGAGCTGAATCTTATTATCTAATACTAAGGAGGAGGAACTACACAAACTAAGCAGAATCCATCTAAGCTAAGTTCAAGGGGTGGCTGCAGTGGTATTGCCAGAGGAATGCGACCATTTTCAAGAGGTGTTTAGAAAAGAGAGAGTGAGGAGTGTGTGTGTGTGTGTGTGTGTGTGTGTGTGAGAGAGAGAGAGAGAGAGAGAGAGAGCGAGAGAGAGAGAGAGAGAGAGAGAGAGATGATCCAGGTTTACAAAGGAATACTTGGAAGCTTGAAAATGTGGGCAAGATGACAGCTTGCAATAAAGATTCAAAGTTCTTTGTGAAACATATAAATGGTTAATATGTGATGATTCTCCTATCTTTATGCATCTGCTGACTGCTATTTTTTTCAAAATCTCCGGAGCATGACCATTAAATAATGCAATGTTCTCATTTTTCTTTCTCCCTATTTCTGCTTTTTCTTCTTTATAATGAGAAGTAGGCAAAAAAAAAAAAAAATCTCAAGCAAATAAAATATAATTTTAAAAAATAGCAATTAACCAAGAGAAGCAGCATCATGGCAGGTGGTGGGGTTAGGAAGAGCTTGAATTCTTCTGAAAAAAAAAAAAAAAGTATATGCTTGCTTCATTTGCTGAACGCTGCTGCTGAAAGACACTTTAGAAAGAGCTCCTCGTTGACTGCAAATCTGCAGCAGGTTTTTTTCTTTTTGATACAGCTACCGAGGAGGTACATTGTGGTGCCTGATAAAAGCTTGTTATTGGAACAAAAATAACGTTTTTTTCTTCCCATGTAATATGTAATAAAACTATTCTGTGAAGTCTCAATGAACTCTCTCAATTGAGAAAAATACAGACAATTTTCATTATAAGAGAATGTCTCCAATTCATTCCTTTTCTATGCAAGGAAGACATGCAACAGTAACTTACTGTAGTCCACATTTCATCAGATATAATCTATTCCATTATTCCTGTGTATGTTTCATATGAAAAATGTTATGAAGTTTTTCCCCCTCACAAAAATACATATTCCCTTATCTCATTAAGTCCCTATCTCACATAACACCCTTTCCCAGCTGTCACCTAGCTCCCCTGCCTCCCCCACCTGGGTCTCCCTAGATTCTATTGCTATTTTGAAACTATGAAAGAAATGCAGGCATTTCTTCCACACACAGTCAGTCCATTATTCAATTTCAAATCTTCAGCAAATGTAGACTAAATTATGGGAAGGAAATTAACCTGGTTTTGGTTCTGTGCCTGATGAGATTGCTGCCACATCTGCAAAATGCTATGACTTACATTTTCATTATGTATAGAATGAAATACTAGTTTCCACAGATCTCACTGTTTCTACCTGGTAATGTTAATGCTGACCACAGATACTCACATGGGGAATTAGTCTGAGGGATAAGTGTAGCCTCGAGTATACATATTTGGTACAGCGTCTCACTATGCAGCTCAGACTCATAGTGATTCTCCTCTTTTCAGCCTCTCCAGTGAAACTATCCCAGGGCCTTCTCATCGAATATATGTAAAGTTTTATGAATTCAACTTTTTATACTTGCTTGAACATAAAATTAATACATGCTGCTGTATTTTTAACCCCCAGATTTTGTAAAATATGCATACCAAAGACTGAAAGATTTTTAACTTCTTTCTGATCAAGTAGTCCAGCTTAGGCTATTCAGCATTAGAAGTTCGACATGAATCCTTCTCACAAAGACACACACACACAATGTATATGAAATTTCTATGCAATTCCAGTATACAAATGCTTATATGAAACTTATAGATCTTTCTCCTTTTAAAATTCTAAAGCAACATGGCAGACTGTGTTTGCATTCTGCAAAATAGTTTATGCTTAGATTTTTATCAGTGAATTTATGAATCTCTACTTACATACACACTTCATTCTGACCAATAAGTGTATAATATCTGTCCTATTCTTGAGATGAAAGCAGCAATGAGTATTATTTCACCTAAAGACTTTACTTGACTGTTAGCTCAATTAAATTTATACCACAAACTGCCTTATAAAAATCACATCAACCTGTATGTTTGCCTCCTATAGTAAGTATTAATGACTAAATTGTCGTTCTTTGTGATGTGTCTAATGTCGATTTATTAATAAACAAAGCATGAAACTACTTTTAAAGCACAGACCTGAATGTTGTTCATATGAGCCTGGTCCACAGCCCCGTTGTTGTGTGTGTCTGTGTCTGTGAGCTCATTACAAATCTCTCTGCTGTTCCAGTGGAGCCCAGCACAAGTGTGAAGAGTTTACAGCATTAGAATAAACATAAAATAGAGCTGGGTGTGGTGGCGCACGCCTGTAATCCCAGCACACAGGAGGCTGAGGCAGGAGGATTGGGGCGAGTTCGAAACCAGCCTGGGCTACAAAAGTGAGCTCAAGGCCAGCTTCAACTGCATAGCGAGACCCTGTCTCAAAAAAGACCAAAAATAAATAAATAAATAAATAAATAAATAAATAAATAAATAAAATAAGAGAATAAACATAAAAGAAAATATATGCACAGAAGATACATTTAGTTAAAAGCATTGCAGGAAAAATGCAGTTAGCTTCAGCACATACAAATAAATGAGATAATACAGTATAATTATGATGAAATGAGACAAAATTTCTCCAGTGTCAGTTCACATTTTTTGTCTTGTTTTTGTTGTTGTTGTTGTTTTGTTTTGTTTTGTTTTGTTTTCAGCCAGAGCCTTGCTATACAGTTCAAGTTACCTTGAGCTCATATTGTAACCTAAACTGGTCTCAAAACTGTAACAGTCCTCCTGCTTTAGCCTCCCAAGGGCAGAGATTACAGGTATGTGCCACCAGCTTCATTTTACATGTGTTAAAGAGTGATGTATGTATAGGGCTTGGGAGATAGCTCCATGGCACAAGTTCCTGCCTGGCAAGTTCAAGGTCTTGAGTTTGAACCCTGGTCCCTCAAAAGAAAAAAAAGTGATGTATAGGAACTAAGATGGTATATTTCCAGATTCATAATACTAAACAGATTTCAAGCCTCAGTGAATATATGAACTATTCAATTATTTTGCAACAAGAATTATTAAGTTATATATATCATATGTATATACATATATGATAGAGTACTTTAAAAATACTAGTAACTGAATGTCATGCCATTGAGAAATTCAGATGTTTTCTCTGGGCCAACAGCAACTGTTGTGCTTGGCAGAAGGACCCTGTAGGTTTTACCACCTCTGTTTGTCTTGGGAAATTTTGGTTCAGGAAATAAGTTTAAAGAAAATAACCTATTTCCTATAAAAGTAACATTAATTAATATTCCATTAACAGCACAATTTTATTAAAACTGTTAAAATAAAAATTATATTGAAATATAAGAAAAATATTATTTAATACTTAGGTTTATCTACTAATACACCTGTCTAATTTATTTGTTAATTGTTTTAAGTTCGTGTCATTCACAGCCTCTCTATAGATGTCAATCAGCTAGTATCATTTTTATACATAGCTATTTTCTCTTGAAAGTTTGCATAAAAGAGAAAAACAAAGTGGTTTATTTTGAAAATCTATGTATAAGAGAAAAAAAAAGAAATGACATGCTTGTGGAGTCAAAATAATCAAAATCATCAGCAGTCTATTCTATTCTATTCTATTCTATTCTATTCAGTAGAAAAAAATCTGCAAGTTTATGCAGCCATATGGCTAGTGTATAATTCTGACATGTGCATAACTTACAAATACCTAATGATTTAAAAATAATACAGTTTCAAAATCCATTCTCTTAGTAGTTTCATTAGACTTTTTCTTAACAACTTAATGGATTTGGAGAGCCTTTTAACAAACCTTTGGTAGTAACAATAGTAAGTGTAAAACTCCTATAGCCCTTACTGTGTTCTAGGGACTCTCCAAAGCACCATGTGCACACTGCTCTTGCAAGTAACCCCATGAGATAGCTTTATAAGCTGGGGATATGAGACAGAGAGATAGGTAGCAATTTCACACAAGGTCGCAAATAAGTAACAGGCTGGATTCATTCCCAGACAATCTTGTTGCAATTTCATGATTTACTGTGTTGTACATTTTCCTGTCTTTGACATCACAAATTATCTAAGACTTTTAACGTATTGGCTAGTGCAAATTTTTCAGCTATGTAATATGATGAGGGAAAAATTGTTTATTATGAGTAGGCGTGCTTTGAGGAAAAGGGCTATGGGTAACCCATGTCTATAGGCAGCTGTGTCATGCAATGTTTCCTGTAATTTTTTTTTTTTTTAGCTTCAATAAGGGAACACAGTTGACATGATGGTTCATGTGAGTATTTTTTTTTTCATAGGGAATGCAAAAAAGGTAGAGATTTGCATTCAGAATTTTATAGAACAAAAATCACAAGTGAACAGATGAGTATAAGATATGGGCAGGCAAAATATCCTCCCCCTCCACAAAGGACAGAAGTGTTTAAATGCTAACGCCTATCTTGCAGGTAGACATTATTGTTTGTGTTTTACTACCAACAATTTAACTAGAAGAGATGAATTACCTCAATGAGAAGAATCCTCCTGTAGTTAAAGAGTTTCAAATTCATTTCCAACGCAAGGAATTGGTCTTTTCATCTTGAATTTATTCCTAAATTTATAATCTTCATCTAGCATTAAGAGAACCTTAATAGGATTAAGAGTCTACCCACAAGTAGCAAACTTAGCCAGATATCCCAGAATTGCAGAGGGCTGTGTTCTCCTGGCCTTGATCGTAGAAGAAATACTTGTTTAGTTTAGTTTATGAGTGAATGGCTGAATGGATGGTTGGGTGGGTGGGTGGATGGATGGATGGATGGGTGGATGGATGGATGGATGAGTGGACGGATGATTTTATGGGTGGTTGAAATGAGGGAGAATAGCAATTTCTACACATTCTTTTTCATATACAACTAGGCATCAATATGAATGAGGTTTAGAGTTTCATGTATTTCTGTATTGCTTCATTATTTGAAACATTCTGTCATTGACATTGGTGATTTAATTTATAGCCTCATGATCTCCAAGGGACATGAAAGAATAGGATGGTGACCTCATGTTTTAATCTACTTCTTTATTCTTCTAGTCTGAAAAAAATGTGCTTGCAATTCTGACTCATAATTAAACTTCATAGTATGTCCCAGTTCAACCTGGAAACATCAGAATCTCTCAAATTGAAGCAAATATTATTTACACTATCTCTTAGCGCTGAAGATCATATTCTCTTCTTTACTGCATTTTGTCAAAGCATGCCTGGATAGTCAAAATTTGAATGTTTCATTTAAGTAAACTGAACTTTCATATTAGTAAGTAAAATTAAAATTAAAATATATTTTAGTGTTGAATGGATGCTAATAATTTTATGTGAAGTGAGTTAGTATATATGCTTTTAACCTTCACATATATAGTTTTTTTTCAGTCCCCTAACATACAATTATGTGCATCAGAGTTCTACTGGGTTGTTTGGACCACTTCTCTCATTTACTGCATAAGTGAAATTATACTTTCCTTTTTACCATAATGAAAATGGCATATTTAATAGAGATAGCACAGTTTGTTTGATCAAAGATTTGTGGAATGTCATCAAGGTTTATTAGTAACCTTAAAGAGTCATGTGTGACTCAATTCACCAGTATAATTTGACAAATTATAATAAATCCTATTATCAACTTTCTTGATTCCAGCTTTATTAAATGATTAAACTTTGCAAAGGAGTCTACTGTGGAAGGAATAACTAAGCGCACATAACACATAAACTTAATTCTTAAGTTGTTGTGTAGACTGTACTTCAAGCTGTGCACAAAACGCCATTATATTGAAAATACAGCACATAATACACCAAGAATGAGAAATTTGACAAAAACATTTGATGGATTAATGATATGTTTTCTATAGGCTTTAAATAGGTTCTCTGGGTTTTACATATCCTGTTTAACTCAGGTAGACTCTTCTAGATCTCTTCTTTTTTTTTTTTTTGTCTTTTTGAGAAAGGGTCTCCCTATGCAGTTGAGGCTGGCCTTGAGCTCACTTATGTAGCCCAGGCTGGTCTCGAACTTGCACCGATCCTCCTGCCTCAGCCTCCCAAGTGCTGGGATTACAGGCATGCGCCACCACGCCCGGCTAGATCTCTTCTTAAAAGAGTTAAAAACATCATGTGACAGTGACACAAGGATATTCATGTTTATAGCAGGTTGAAG
>PVJA010022953.1:0-33630 GCA_004027025.1 Myocastor coypus
TTTAAAGAAGAGCCAATGAGGAATCCCAGACTGCTCTGAAAAATGACATCAGTACCTTCCAGTGTTGGAGAGCTAAATGTGGCTTTGTTGCCAGTGGGTTGGCTTTAAGAAACACGAGGTCTCCCATGACTGCTGGGTCCCAGTCATTCAGGTAGCACCTGATCTTGAAGACTAACAATACTACTATCAAATCTTTATAGGGAAAAAGATTGGCTTAGTGCTATGGTTTGTGTCTAGGTGTCCCTTCAAAGCTTCATGCAGCCATAGGGTAGAATTCAGTTGTGAGTGCCGCATCCAGCTTAGGGCAGATACCTGATCGGAAAATGAGGGAGCCAGACCTGCTCTCTGTTGCTGCTGCTGCCACAGCCATTGTTGCTGCTACTGCTTCCATTTGTCTGGTTTGTTGTTTTCCACCATCATGAACTGCTGCCCTCTTCCACATGTCACTGTCCTTGGAGCCAGCTGAGTATGGGCTGAAACTGCCACTAACTGTGACTTAAATAAATCTTTCCTTCCCTAATTTTTGGCCCCAGCAATGAGAGCAAACTAACTGAGACACTTGGGATATTTGCCCATTTACCCTTCATCACCATAGCACCCCTGAAAAGTCTCACGTGCATAAATCCACTAGTTAGAAGAGGGATGATACCAAAATGATAAGTTTAAACACAAAGCAAGTCACTTAGCATTATTCTGAGTTGGGGTCACAACTATTAATCCAGTCTTATACTGCATAAGTTATGCGCCTTTGATGTCCATTAGCACCAGGATTTGAAGAGCTCTTCAGGCTTGACCTATCCCATAATATATAGAAGGCTTCATCTCTCTTCCATCAAATTGGAAATATTTTCATTTGTTGGATCCTTTCTCTTAAGAACCCAGTGGTGTGGAATTTTCCAGTGACAGTGATGATTCAGTGAGTGCAGCAGACGAACTTAAGCTCTCAGAGGGAGGGTGACACCATTGCTGTCCCTTGATGAATTTTATGCCCTTACCCAGCAGTTCCTGCACATTAGATCACATTCTCTGAATGACGAGCATCTAGTGTCCAAGCCGATGTGTGCAACTTGGCCGGTGTAGATTTAAATGCTACGATGCTTTACAAAGTGCTACATGTCACCCCAGGTTGTATTCACCTCCATCATGGTTTAGGCTGATGGGATGCAACATAACAGGATGTGGCAAGCTGGGAGATGTATAATGCTGTGCTACGTGTCCTGCCTCCAAAGCAGTGTGTTCTCAGTGGGAGCAGCACATCGCAACAGCATGCTCTGTTCTCCTCCAATCCTGCATCTGTCAGTGGCTTAGGGGAAGTTGGCTCACTTAGGTAATGGGCTCTCTCAACGCCTTAGAAACCTCTGCTTAGTTCTACACTGCATTCTTTCAGCAACTGCATTCCAAAGCCCAATTCTATCAGCAATTGCTTCAGAAAACAAAGCCCATCAGCTTCAACTTAAAGCCACCTCAGGAAAGATGAGCTTGAAATTGCATGTCTGTGGTTAGGAATTAGGCTTACTTGAGATCTTGGCATTTGCCTCTATGTTGGAAGGTCCTTGTGAGGGTGACTCCCTATATAGTTTCTGCGTGTGTTTTCTGAGTTCGTATTACACTCTGAATGTGATCATTTTGCTGATGCTGAAGAGCCCATTCAGGGATATTTTTAGACACCACTTTTTTCACCGGGTTACAAAGTTGCACATTCTTGTTATAGTCAGCCAGTGCAGTCTCAGTTCCTCGTTGTTTCAGAAGATCTCTAAGTGTGACTAGGGAGATAACTCAGTGGCCTAAATGCTTGCCTGGTGAGCACAGGGACTCAAGTTTGATACCCAGCACTGCATGCCGCGCTGGCCCTGACCCAGGTGCACCAGCTGGCCACCAAGACCCAGCGTTGTGGCGCATGCCGTGCTGAAACAGGAGTAAATGACTATGAGTTTGACCTACATAATGAGACCTTGCACCAAATACATAATTTTTTTTTAAAAGAAAATATCTTTAAGCAATTTCTTTCTCAAAGACCACCCCAGTCAGACTACCCATTCAAAATTTACACAAAAAATGAATGCTTTTTTTTTTTTTTTTTTAAATTCCGTGCTCTTTGGAACACCCATTCCCTGAAGGTAGGACCAGATTATGTCAACATATGTCCACAATAGTGAAAAAGATGTTGTAAGGTCTCACCAAATAGAAGTCATTCAGCAACTCTTAATAAATGAGGCACTGGTGGTTAGAAATCATTGGCCTTCTCAATTAGAAAAGTAACATTTATTAAAGACTAGTTAGAAATGCTCAATGTATAAAGTGAAAAACTAAAATAATCAATAACTGGATCACTGAGAGATAATTATTATGTATCTTCTTCCAGTGTAATGAACATAAACATGCTTATAAAAAAACCATTGAAATCTATATAAATATACATTTATATGTATATAATAAATGCAACTTTATGCCTTTTTCTTGTTTTGCCTTTTTCTACTTATTATAACATTGTTCATATTTTCCTTTAAATTGCTTTGAATAAATTACTAGCACAGGAATTGCTAGGTCATAGAGAATTTGTAAATCATATAGTACATGTAGGCAAATTATGAGGGTATTGTCTTGCTTTGAAATTTTAGCAACTTTTCAGGCCAATGCACAATAAGCCATCACCTTCTCCTGAGGACACAAGTTCATTACAGAAACTGTCTCCAGTGGCTGGATATTGAGAGTGACACTCTTATTTCATTCACTGAGTCACCGGGACAGTATATATTTCTACTTTCAACTCTAGTTTGCTATCTCTGAGTTGGACTTGAAAATGACTATGTGCAGACTTCCTAAGATGTTATTGTGGGGTCCAAAATACTCAGAATGGGTTTCCAGGCTTTCTTACATTTGTTCTTCACTCTTGTTGATTTGCAATGGAAGTAAGTTGTTACTAGTTTATTTTGTGTTAATATAAGAACGGCATACTTATAAACAAATGAGATTTCTTTAGCTCACAGTTTTATAGGATGAATATCCAAATAGTATACTTCTGGCTTTAGTGAGAGTATTCTCAAATACACCTCTTCAGGGAAGATGACACCAAGGGAAAGTGCATGTTCTAGGAGGAGATCACATCACTGGACAGGAAGCTGAAGAGACTGAGGAGTGGCCACGTGTGTTCTTTCAATAACAACGCCTGCTCAGTAGCTAACTCAGGGACCCCACACTTCAATCTCCTTCAAGGCAAGGTCCTCCAGTGATCTAGGGACCTTCCACTAGGCGCCACCTCTTGGTTTACTACCTCAGCCCTACCACATTGAGGACAAATCCCAACACATGAATCCCTGGGGGACAAACCACAGCTAAACATAACACCAATGTTTCTACTAGTGGACATTCTTTCCACAAATTGGAAAAAAGAGTTTTAGGGTAAACATAAGTCTGGGAGCAGAAGGGAGAGATAACTGGATAGAGGAAAAATGATCCAATAGCTTTGTGCTCTGCTCCATTTCCTAAATTTATTTTTAATTTCCAAATGCTTTTATTCAACAGAAACTGAGACTAAAGCTAAGGTTTTCTGTAAATCCATCCAATATAGTATCCATGGGTAGCTATTTACATAGCTGAATGCACGTTGAATGTAATTAAAAATTCAGTTCCTCAGTCTCACCAGTTACATTTTTAAGCACTTCACTAGCACATATGTCTAGATAGAGTATTGCCATGATTGATGAATGTCCTATGTGCACTGATACTTAAAATTCTTCTTAGGTAGAAGATGACAATTCACATCCCTTTAATTGTGGAGCTTCTGCAAGAACTTGGTTAGAAAAGACCAAGATTTTTTTTGTAAATCTCTTATTTATTTTTAAAACTTCATGCAAGTTTTTCATGTTGTACTATAACACATATATCTTTGTTTTAATATAAAAATATTAAGTATGAAACATTGAATGACACTCACTAACCAGGAAGGTGTTGGATGTATTCTATGGGCTTTCATTTTACAGTAGAGGGCCACAGCTTTGGGGGCACTGCAGGTATTTCTTGCCTCTATCACCGGTGCTGAGCCTTCCTGCTTTACCAGACGCACTGCAGACGGAAAGGGATTGTTGGAATGAAATAATTCATAGTTAGGCCCTGAGAGTGATGGATGTGCCAGCTTCTCCCAGAACCTCCACCTTCACCCAGAGAGACATTGTGATGCACAGGAAACATCTAGGGCCATTTCTGCAGGTCTTTGCCATTTTTTTTTTTTTTTTTTTTATCCATTCCATGACAGCATGGCTGGCTGGGTAGATACAGATTGAATTCCCTATCCTATGGATTCCTGAAATCTTAGCGTGCACTCCCAGGAAGCTGCTCCCAGAGGGATATCATCGAAACCAATGTACTAATTTGGTTATCTAATGCCAGAAGTTTTCCAAATTACTCAGAGAAGCTATTACCTAGAGATTCTGACTTAATCTGCATTTTAATAAAGAGTTCTAAATAATTATATTACACATGGTCCAGTCACATTAGAACCTCTATTGTATGTGGAACACAGTATTGGACAGCAGACATATAAGTTAAGTAATTTCTTTCTAGACTCCTAATTTTGGAAGCAGCCTCCAAGGATTTACAACCCATTCCTAAGACACAAATACATTCACATGGAGTCTGACGGACCCCATCACTGACACATGAGATTGTATCTTTTGCTAATGATTTGGCCCATGTTTTTTCCAAAGTAGTTCTTTTATCTAACAAAGGCTGCATAATGATTTTCAACAAGAAGATGTCCACAATAATATATAGAAAAATGAAAACTGGTACAGAACATGAAGGAGGCTTGAGTTGGGTCTTACAGCCTCTCTACAGTTCTACAATATTAGAGAAAATTAGTTCAAATAACTGTAGTCTCCTGTTTCAAAATCTAAAACATTAAAAGTTATTCTTAAATTCTACACTTGGCAGTTGGGGCTTATTTCTTCTTTGTATTTGGGAAAGATAGAAGTTACTAATTTGTATTCTTGGGAAAATAAAACAAGAAAATCACTCATAATTTTGAAAGTCTTCATGAATGTAATTTGAAGACCTACAGCCCAGGATAGATCATTTATCTTCTTTCACCTTTCTCTTCCATGCTATTTTCCAACTCAAATCATTCTTTCTAGCTTCTAGAACATCTATTATCTACCCTTGTCCAACTGGAGTAAATAAACTGAACAAAGTGAAGTACTAAACAGGGAGATGCTAGATTCACCTAACACTGTACCAAGACCATCTAATTCCAACTGGCCCATTGCCTTTTCTCTAACCTGAGGCTCAACACTTCTTTTTCTTGTTATTTCACTCTGATCAGATCTCTGTATTAAGATTCTCTTAGCATTTGGCTGTTGCAAATAAATCATCTACAGGAATTCTTATTACAAATATTTGTTTCAATTAATTAGGAAGAGCCTTATGATGAAGCCTGACTACATTTTTCTATTGTAACCATGTGGTAGCTCTAGCCCCAGGGTGTTGAACAGCCTAGCCACGTTTCATAACGATCCTCTTAATTACACAGTTGGGGTAACCATTCTGTCTAAAAAATCTGCTTTGTAATTACAAAATCACCAGCCCAGCGAGCTGTGTTGACCCATCAGTCGCGTGCATTCCACTGTGTCCTTAAAATGTGCATTATGTTCTCTCCAAATGACAGGGAAGCATTGGCAACTGGTGAGCCCTGGTGCAGCTACTCCTGTACTAAAAATGTTATCCTGCCTCTCTTTCTGCCCAGAGCTGCTCCACTGCTGGGTATCTTCTTTTACCTCCTTCCATCTTGCTCTCCAAAATAGCCTCAAAAACACAAGACAATTCATTGCCTCTTTCAAAACATCTACAAAAAGATCATTGTAGTAATTTAACGTAAGGCTGAAAAAGTAATTACACCCCTCAGGTTGACTGGCCAGGTTCCTGGAGGCAAAGGCTACTGTCAAAATTGTCACTGAACTTTTTCCATTTTACTAACTGGATTTGCATCACCCACTGCAAAACCAGTGTGTGTTGCTTTGTTAATACGCATGCTGCCTTGGCTTGTGATGATTTGTGGGCATGCTGCTGTCCTTTGAAATATGAATTCTAGGATGCTAGCACCTAACACAGCACCTGGCCCCACTGGGCAAGTTCAGTGAATCTGTGTGAATAAGTGTTGGCAAATGAAAAGAATGGAAAGAGCTTAGTTTTTTTTTTTTTTTCCTACACTTTATACTTTATACTTTGAAAGGGCTGCTGGCTAATTTGTCTCAAATGCTGTGTCTATAAGGAAATCTTGGGATCCCAGTTATGTATATTCTTCTGCCTGAGTGTTGGTTTAAGAAGCTTCTTTTCTGTACTACAGAGCTACGATTTGTGCAGTGAGAATTACAAGTACCTTAGGTGCTCTCTGCACAGTATCTCCTTGTTGAAAAGCCACTGCAGCCCTAGGTATCCACTATAGCCATGGAATGGACTCTGGTAGTCCACTACTGGAAACCAGGCCTTCTGCAGCCAAGGAGGGGGGCCTGGGACTTTTCTTCCTGTTGTGAAATACATAATTTAAGTTAAAGGGATGGGTCAGAGCAGTAGAATACCTGGTGAGATCCAGGGATGTACAGGGTAGATGTATGCTGTGCTTTACCTATTGGGGAAGTATTTTAAAGAGAATAAATGTCATTGTGCTTTTTATTATAATAATTTTTATAAATTTAAATATTTGCTGCCTATTGGCATTAACCCTTGTAAATGTAAGTAGCAGCTTTATTTCCAAATATTGAAAACTGGAAACAATCAATATGTCTGGTGAATAGCTAAACAAACCTTAGTACATTCACACTACACAGGGTATATTGTATTTGCTGGTGGGAGTGCAAAATGGTATAGTCACTTTGGAAGATAATTTGGCCATTTCTTCCAGAGCTAAACAGTGTTTTCATACAACCCAGAAACTATACTCCTGGGTATTCACTCAATTAATTTAAAAACTTAGCTACACACAGAAACCTGCACATGTAAGGTGTGTTAAAAAAAATACAGTGAACATTTAAATTTTAAAAACTTATTATAATAAAAGGCACATTACCACTGATTGCCCACAAAATGTTTTTCCTTTCTTCAAATACACTTATCTCCCTGTTCTTGCTACTTTCTAAAGTAGTTGTGGAAGTGGTTGGCTGTGTAGCTGCCTCGATGTCCTTAACTGATTCAAAGCATTGAACTTTCATGGCCATTTATTCACACTTTGGGGGAAAGCCAAAAGTTGTGTGGTGCCAGCTTTGGTTAATAAGGGGAAAGGACACACCGTAATGTTTTTATGAGCCTGCTTTCCGCTGGAAGGCACTTGGCAGCAACACTTACCATGGTTTTCCTTTTTTTTTTAAAAAAAAATCACAACTCAAAAAAAAAAATTAAAAAAAAAATCACAACTCATAAAGACAGGAAAGAGAACTTTTAGAACTGGTTCAGAAAGTGGCATGGACAATGGGTTAGTGTGTTCTCAGAGAAGCGGAGTATTTTAGAGAGAATAAATAGCTATATGTCTTTTATATTAACAATTTAAAAATTAAAACATTTGCTATCTGTTGTCATCACCCCTGGTAAATGTAAATAGCAGCTTTATTTCCAATTATTGAAAACTAGAAATAGCCAAGAGGTCTTTCAATACATGGATAGCTAAACAACTCATGGTATAATCACATTTGGGAATGTTATTCAGTGATATAAAGAATGAACTATGAAACCACAATAATATGTGAAAGATTCTAAAAGTCCCAAAGTTTTTAAAAAAGCTAATTAGACAAACATTGTATGGTTTCAATTATGTGACATCTTGGGGTAAAACAAACCAACAAACAAAAAACTATACAGCCAATAAAATGATCAGGGGTTTCCAGTTATCAGGGTAGTGTGCGTAGGGGGGAGAAGCATCAACAGATGAAACATGAGTACTAAAATTCTTTTGAACAATGCTATAAGAGATACAGGATACCATGTATTTGTCACAACCCATAGAACTTTACAGAACAAAGAATGAATCTTATTGCTTGTAAATTTTTAGAAATCACATTTAGAAAGTTGAAGGACACCAAGAAAATTGCTTACGATGAGTCCAATTGTACTACAAGTGTATGGAATAACACCACTGAAGAGAATAGGGCGAAGGTGCTGACTTAAGTAATTTTGGAAATGAGTGGAATCTGAAAGACTAAAGACAAAAGGAACTGCACATAAGCACTGTATTCTAATTACTGAAACATTGTGTCTACACAAGTTGATAAGCTATTAACATCAGAGTTGTGAATGAACAGTTCTGCTCCACCTATACACATATTGGAAGTGAAGAATTAATGAATGGCAGGCAGTACATACCCAGTTTATTTATTTCTACTGGAATGGAAATTTACAGATCAGAAGAAGAACATAGACTAATTCATATGATACAGGATTAGAGTAGAGTTGGAGGCATTAGTATCAATTCATGTTTAGCTTATAGGGGTAGATGACTAGCTTTTGAAATGTGTATAGACATTTTTTTTTTTTTTCTTGTCACCTGAGACAGCCTAAAAGAAACAACTCCCCAGTAGCAACAAACAGATCTATTGCACAGATCTTGGTTTTCAATATCATTTTCCAATAAAAGGAGCCAGGCATCCTTAAAGAAATGACATCCTAGGACAAAGACAAGAAACACACTAGATAAACCCGGAGCATCTTGTAGGGACAGAAATATGAAAGTGCAAACAAAAACAAAAATAGAAAAACATATTGCTAGTTGTGTGTCAAAAGAATGCAGGAGCCAACTGGTGAAGCTCTCAATGTCCAAAGCTGGGTAAACTTGAACAAAATGTTACATAAAGTAGTATCTGATTATAAACCAAGGTGTGAATTAAATATTTATGGGAGAAATATCTCATGCAGCAAAATTTATGTAGATACTTCTCCATCCAAGAGGAAGGGGTGGCTCACTTTCTAGCTATGGGCTATACATAGAGACTTTTTTCCCAAGATCACAGTATTGAAAAGAGAGTGTATAACTATATTATAGAAACCTGATGAGCACTACCTCAGCCTGGTGCTCAAGATTAACAGTAGCAGTCATAAGTCAAGTCGACAGAATGGACCTTTGATATGACATATTGAAAATAATACTTTAATTCTGGCATGTCCCTTAATAACTCATAACCCTAGTCTTCATAAGAAAAACATAAAAGACATTTCAATAGAATAGCATCTCCTGAAGTTATGACCAATACTGCTCAGAACTATCAAGGATATATAAAAAAAAAAAAAAAAGGCAAGTCTGAGAAAATGCCAGCTAAAGCAAGCCTAAGAAGACAAAACAACGGAATGTAATGTGATATTCTGGATGGGATCCTGGCACAGACGGAAACATTGGAGGACAAGTGTGGACATCTGGACAGATTTGTGGGCTTCGCTTAACAGCAATTTATCAATATTGGTTTGTTCATCCTAACAAAATGTTCTGTACTAATGTTAGATGTTAATGATAGGAGAACCAGGGCACAGAGTGTGTGGGAAGTCTCTGTACTGTCTTCAAAATTTTTCCCAGTAATTCTAAAACTATTCCTTAAATAATCTATTTGAAAAGAGGGGAGAGTCTCTGGAGTCATCTGGGCTATGATCCAGATCCTGTTCTCTGATGGCTCATATTTTGAGTACTTTACATATTTCTTTTACCTTCGGCTAAGACGACAGGGAAAAGCCATTGATAATCTTGATTACTCTCAATTCCTTCACTACTCTTCTGGATTCCTTCATTACCCTTCTCTACAACTCTGAAAATTGACAAGTATGAATGGCACTGTGCACTCTTTTCCCCAAGGTTTGGGTTGCTTCCACAAATAGAAGGCACTAGCAGGAGACCAGAAGGACAGCAAACAGTGGCTGAGGTATTTATTCTGTAGTTCCTACTCCTTGACAGTGGGGTCATGCTCTTGTGTCCTTTATGATAGAAGCCCAGTCTTGGGACACTCTCTCCATGGCTCTCTTTCAGGCTTTATCTAACTACTTCCTGTTCTTGCTCCTACAGGCCTAGGCATGTGACTGTTGCTACCTTGAATATTCTACCATCACTTACTGCTTTCTTTTAATACTTCCTACACTTTTGCAAGTAGCCTTTCATGAAACTCATCCCAAATTTTCTTCCTGGGTGGACCATGTGTATCCTTTCTGATCCTACAGATACTCACTGGCTCAGAATCCCAGTGGCCACCAACATTGCCTTCTGGGCCGCATTGCCCTCAATGCCACACCCCACCAGCAATAACCCACGACACTTCTCTAAGAAAAGCAACAGAAAATTGCTTCTCACAGACACTCTTGCAGTGTCTGCAGACCCCACAGAAGTGGGAAAATAAGAGACATACTTAATCCATTAACAGAAGCAAATGGTATCGAGCACTCTCACCATTTACTCAGCTCTTAATTTTAAAAAATAAGGATATTGTTGCAGGCTGCTCCATTTCTCTCTGTAAGAATTGCTAGTGATAATAAAAGGGAAGCCATTATATGCTTAAAGAAACGTGAAAAATGGTATAATCTTATCTCCTCATTATAAAAGTAATATTACTTCTACAGTGTTAAATGTTTTATAATAAGCATGTATTCTTTGTGTAAGAGGCTATAAACAGAGAAAAATAAAAGCAATGCATACTTATTATTGAAAACTTGAAAAATATTTTTAAGTGTAAAGGAAAAAGTAAAAATGACCCATAATCCTGGCAAACAAAGCAGTACGTTGAAAACATGGAAAATTCTCAGTTTGAATATTGGCTATTTTTTAGCTATACCCTTGTACAAATCAATTAGTTAGAAGACATCAAAATTGTCTTGCTCTTTTGTGGCAAGAACTGAGATAATATCAGGAATGTCCTTTATTATTATTATTATTATTATTATTATTATTATTATTATTATTAATTTATTTTTTGAGACAGGGTCTCATTATGCAGTTCAGGCTGACCTTGAGCTCACTTTTGTAGCCCAGGCTGGTCTCGAACTCACACCAATCCTCCTGCCTCATGGAATGTCCTTTAGCACATTGCCTTGTGCAGAGAATATGGAAATGAAGAGAGATCTGGCTTTGACTCTTTGTCAGTTCTGAGTCCTATGAAGCTTTGGAAAATTACAAAACAATCTGTAAGTCCCTAAAACAGGAATAAAAATGCTATTTCCTGGAATGAAGCAGGTTAATCAATGAATTAGAAAAAGAGCTTCTCCTAGCGCTGTGAATAGCATGTGGTGAGCATCATGCAACTGTCTTCATCTTTATTATTATGACTTTTATATCTATATCATCAACAAGAGGCATCATCTAACGGAAAGCAATGGGAGTTGAAGTGACCCACCAAATCCATGCTCACAAATAGGGCATATCCATACTCAACGAGACCCAAGGGCCCGGTGGGACACCCACTGTCCTTATAGTCAATATCTTCAGCGATGTATTTGTTTAGGTCAAGCCCACTAAAATGAAGCAGGGATCATACAAGAGCTTATTAAAATCACTGTTTTTTGTTTTGTCTTGTTTTTTCAAAAAAGCCTTTCCTAAAGGGAAAGGGGTGATGGCTCTTTCTTTCCCCAAGCTTAAAGACTGATAAAACCAAGTAAGAATAAAAAAAGAAGCAATAGCCTTAAATTGGAAAAAAGCAAAATGCAATTTGGAGGAAGTGAAAAGGAGGAGAAAAATAGAGGCAACACAAGAGGGATATTAGAGAAGGACTAACTCTATCATCTTTCTGCACAAAGCAGGGAGGTTTGCAAGCTTTTTACTCATTTTATTTATGTTTGCTTGCTGTTTAAGAAACTCATATATTGTTTTCTGTGAGAAAAATACCATTATAAGCACTTTATAAATATTAAATCTGTAGGAAACAGAAAAATATACATGTATAATCATTTGGTTATAAGTGTAGGAGTCCCAGGCCTTTTTAAAAGTGACACGGATGTCTGTGCCTTCCCATTATTTGTCTCTCTTTTCTGGGGGATCAGTGAGACAGCATCTGTGTACCCAACTGCATAGCACTCATTAATGCTGAGAAGAAAGATCCATCACGAACTGGGCAGGGGAGATAGCTCTGTGGCACAAGTGCCTGCATGGCAAGTGCAAGGTTGTGAGTTCGAACCCTGGTCCAGCAAAATAAATAAATAAATAAATAAATAAATAAGAACATATTAAGTCAAGGCATATTCACACAACGAACTTATGGAAACAGTTATCATTGTTCTAGAGCACAGCATTCAGGGTGAGCAAACTTGTTGCTATTTTCTCTGAAAACAAGTTCTGATGGAGAAAGGGTGACAAAACTCTAAAGTATGAGAAGACTATTCAATTAGAGGAGACTCAGCTGGGGTCATCATAAGCCTGTATGGTTGCCTGGGATCAGCACAGGGTCTCTGTCTGAAACTACAGGAGCTTGGGAATCTCTTGGTTAACTGTCTCCAAGCTTAGCACCTTCTCTGAAGCTCATAGGTATGATGTGCATTTGCAGAGGCAAATCTCCACCCAAGGATCAGGGTTGTGCTGAGCCCAAAGCCATGCTGCTTCAGAACTTTCTTATCACTTCATCTCCTATAGGGACTGTTTTAACAAGTCAGAGGGGATCTGGGGATGATAAATTTTCTTAGGAAAATCATATTAAAGTTCAATTTGTTAAATCAGCCTCATGATCTTATCAACAGCGGGCAGTTGTTCTAGCAGCAGAAGCAAGAGGTGATAAATTCTTTAGGCTGAGTCTGCAGATGTTATCCTAACAGTGTGGATGAAATCAACTGGGAAGTCATCTAAAGAATGTACTTGGGACTTACATAAGACCAGACTGGTAATATTGCTTGATCAGATTGAAATCGTTATTTCCCCCTGGTGTATGTGTCATTTTAATAACAAAGCTTTCAACTAAGTTGGAATTTTCTTCTTTTGGCCAGAGCAGCAGAAACACCTGTTACCTTGGTTCCTGTTCAGATGCTTAATGTACCAGAATGTTTCCTGGAAATGTTTGGAAACAAGGCTGGGAGAAGAAATTTTGTGATGCTGGTAATGAGCACAACCTTATACAATGTCAGTGTTTCTCAGAGAGCTTTAGTGCAGAAAAAGAAACCTAGCAGACCGGGGAGCAGAGAGTTGTGGGAGCACCTGTCCTTCAGGCTCTTTATGGGGAGTTGGGATATAAGGTTAAGCAAGTATTATTGTGGGCATATGTTCCCACTGATTCAAGGCAGGTCTTATGTATAGAGGTACATCAGTACTTGTCATTAATTGGTTCTGGGAGGTTCAACAAGTACCAAGATCAGTGAGTACCAAATGAATTGTTTTGGGTATAAAATGTAGCTGATGTATTCTACTTTGTACCAAACAATCAGCACTAGAACAAAATTATCGCATCACAATGCACCAGGTGTCAAATTCTAGAAGTCTCAAAGCAGTCAGATACCAAGGTATGCCTGTCCCAGACACAGTGCTAGGTTCAGAGGGGAGGCAGCATGCAAAAGATAATCCCTGTCTTAGGCTTTTCAGGTTCCAGCTCAGGGTGGGCTGATTTACCTCTGTTTGCTTTTGCATAGCCTAAGGGCTAAGAATGGTCTTTATAAATTTTTAATGATTAGAGGAAAAGCATTTCATGACATGTAAAAATGATATGAGCTGCTAATATCAGTATCCATAGGTAAGGTTTTACTGAAACAGCCTGCCCTTTACATGTATAGACCAATGGCTGCTTTTTCATTATAATGGCAAGTTGAATAATTGCAACAGAGACTGCATGGCCTGCATAGCCTGAATATTTACTATTTGCCCTTTAAAGAAAATGCTTGTAAATAGCAGCACAGACAAGCAAGAGGATGCTACTTTGAAGTCTAGAGGTAATAAGAATAGCCTAAAACTCCCTACTTTCATGGTTACAGATAGCAAAGACATTGATTTGGTCATTGGCAAACATCATTGCAATTATAGAGCTGAGTGAGCCAGGAGAGAGTGAACATCAGGAAAAGCAGAGCTAGCTCAGTGTAGCTGCTAATATAGTGAAAGAGAAGACACAAAGCCAGTGAGCGAAGCAAGGGGAATGAAGGACAACAGACTGACTTAGTCTGGGTTTCTTTGAAAGCCAAGACTGAGAAAAGCATTTGGGTATAGGAAATCTAGTGGGGAGGAAAGCTCAGGAATCAACAATGAGATAGCGGAGAGAGTGAAACAGGAAGGAAGATAAGGGTGTGTTTTGTTTTTAGTTTTCAGTACTGGGTTTTGAACCCAAGACCTTCAGATTCCCAGTCATTTCTTAAATTTTTGACTGAAGTTCTTGCTGCGTAGCTTGTTGTCCAGGCTGGGCTCAAACTTACCATCTTGGCTTCCACACAAGTCCACGGAAGTGAGCTCCTTCTGCTCCCTTATGTCACTGAACTTTTACGACATGGAACTCGTTACCTCCGTTGCACTTCTTGGTCGCACCTGCAGGTGGCTGCTGAGCAGCTCCGTAGGCTTCAGAAAGGCCGAAGAAATCCCTAAACCTGAAGTGAAAGGCGCACTCAGAACTGTCCGCCACTCAGTGCTGAAACCACGCACCACGACCATCTGCTGCAGAGAGGTCCACACAGCTAAGTAGAAGGATAAACGTTGGCCCCGGGCTGTGATGCATCCTGCTGCGCTGACTCCTGATGCTAGCTGTTCAGATTCCTGGGCTGACTATGCAGCAACTGGACGAGTCTGTGGCTCATGTGCTAGAAAGAACAACTCTGGGAATTGGAAGCTCTTGATTCCATCCAGGCGTACGCTGACATGTTCCTGACTGACCCTGGTAATCTGGGGGCTCTTCTGATGAGGAAAAAAACTGCCCTTCCTAACTTATACATTTGTGATGAGGAGTAAATGTGCTTCAAGTTTTACAAGAACAGAGTGCCACATAAATGCGATAGCACTGTTACTATTATTTCTGTTAGAGACTCCTTTTCATTTATCTGCTCTAACACAAAAGATTTTTCAGAGAAATATTAATTACCCATCAGCAGCTTGCCAAGAGCCCCATTCTGTGTCCATGCAGTTTCCTGGCGGGTTCTTGAAAGTTTCCCTCAATAGGTTGGACAGGTTTGCTTGGCCCGAGCATGGATATTTTGGCATTTCTCCACTTCTTTGTTGAACAGTCCAGCTTCTAGGCACCAAGGAGGTACAATATCTATTAAAATAAAACTAGGACATTTGCTGGCTTTGACAAAATCATAGTAACTTTTGGCCAAAATTTTCCTTTGAAAGTTAAAAAAAAAAATTAAGGTGTAGGGCCTTTCTGGACCCAGCAGCATTCTGCTTCTTGGTGAAAAAAAAAAAAAAAAAGAAATACGTTTGGGTGGCAGATGGCAAACATCTTTGCATTGCAAGTGCCTCACTTTCCTAAGACACTTGAAAAGGCACTTTTCATGTTTCTAAGCATTTGATCTTTAATTGTATCTGCTACTAGTACAATATATGGGGAGAAAAAGAATACCTTATTGCTTTTAGATCTATGCCAAATATCTCTCCCCACTAGAAGGTAGTTTTCATCAAGGGGAGAAATAAGCAGAGAAAGGAAGGAAGAAATTGAGAGAGGGAGGTGGGAAGCGGGGGAAGACAGAGCAGCGAGCCATCTTAGGGTGCTATCCATACCCTGGGCTGTCAAAGGAAAGGCAGGAGCCGAGAGAGATGATAGCAACAGGAGACCATCAACATCTGGAATTCAATGCTCATTGCTTTCTTGGTTCACTCTAGGTGAAAGTGTTGCAGGAAAAGCTATTTTGCTCAAATCCATTTTCACAACAACAGAGAGAGTCATCAGGTAGAACCAATTTCATTTTAGAGATATGGAAAGTGAATATCTAGTGCTCCTGACAGTGACCTTGAAAGGTTGAGAATTCTGATATGTCCGTTTTATGGGCCAGTATAACCTTGAAATAGCCTGGTTTCTGTCTTTTGTCAGTCAGTTCATTCCTCCACTTCCAGTGGCATTTAATTCTTCAAAGAAACCATGAGAATTTGGACTAGGTTTCTGCCATTTGGAGAATGAACTTTAAAAACAACCCGAAGCCTCCCACTCTAGAATTCATCCCTTCAGTTTCTTTTTTGTTTTAAACACCAAATTGCAGAAATACTCACTATTCATAAAGAAAGCACAGATCAAAGGCAAGAGTTAAACCAACCTGCCACTTAAAAGATCTTCCCACCATTGCTGTATTTGGAATTGGCAGTAAGCAACATGTCTCATGTCAATTGCTTCATCTTTCTTTCATGCTGCCTGTCCCTGAGAGTTTAGCCATCTAATGTGTTCTCACCAATCACAGGAGCCAACTTGATGTACTTATTTTTATCTAACAGATAAAGGCCCTAAAATAGAAAAATGACAAGTGGCTTTTCTTGGGCTCTTTTCAGTCAGTAGAATGGTGGCCTTGGAGCTGTAAATTTAGCATCCCCTGTTTACCAAGCAGTAACTAGTGACTTACTAACTAGTAAGCAAGCACAAGACCAGTCCTGGAAACACATGATAAAATGCATATTTATATATCCTTAATCCTACCCTCTCGCTCCAGAGAGATAATTCCTCTTTCTTTCTGATTGACACATTCCCCCCCCCCCCCGCCCAGGAACAATGATTACCGGGTACAGCCAGACCCATACTGGTTGATAACTTCAGACTTACTAAGAAACCAAAGGAAAACAACCGTAAGGCACAGAAAGCCTTAGCATACACGAAGGCACTGCTGCCTTCCCACTCTCCTGGAGGCTATGGTCTGATGCATAACAATAGTTCAAGTGCCAGCTGCTAAACTTATTTAACTTAGAAAAAAAAATCAAGTTTCAGTTGGAACCTATACTAAGTGCAGGCAATTCATAAGGTATAGAAAACAAAGAATATTGAACCTCCCTGAAATAGAATTACCAGAGAGAAGTATTGCCTCAATTTTCCCTGTTTTCTAGCCTCCTCAGTAGACTATGAGATATCTCTGAAGTAAGGGGAACGTCTAATTTAGCAGATTCAAGAACAGAGTCAAGCGACTGGATTAGGAAATCCTCTGGTTCTAATTTAGCAGATTCAAGAACAGAGTCAAGCGACTGGATTAGGAAATCCTCTGGTTTCAGAGCTCTAATCTCTTTCGCTAAGCCCAGCCCCTTTGAAGCATGCTCTCACAGTGACCCACCAGCAACTGGAGCATGTGGGGAAGTTTTCTTTTCTCTGCCCCAAGAACCAAGTTGCAAGATGAATGCCTAAGGTTTGAGAATTGTCACAGGTTCGGCCTTCTCGGAATCTGGAGTTTTTTTACTAGGGAATCTCTGGGGAATGACCTAGGAAAAGGAAGAAACTTTTGGAAGAAGAATTGGACAAAGATGGACACTGGAATGTGCTGCCAACTCAACGATGTTTCATCCCACATTATAGGCAGCCGCAACAGTGTAATCAGTTACTTCGGAACCATCCTAATTGGTGCAAGAGGGCCTGGCTTTTAACCAGTTCACAGTGAGGCTGTAATTCCCATGTTATCTGCCAGGTGGCACTGAACCTACCAATGGAACATTCCTGACTATACCACTTGGTAGCATGGGACAGTCACTGATAGTGCAAGATGCTCAACGGGTTAATCATGAATGTACCTCCAGTGGTTCAAGCTGATGGGAACATGTTCAGTTCCGTTTTGGCAAATCAGTGGATGCAGATTGTCTTGGTTACTCTGTTCTTATTTCTGAGACAAAATAGCCAACACCCACCATTAAGGAAGGAAAAGTTTATTTACCTCACAGTTTGTAGAGGTTTTAGTCCAGAATTAGCAGGCTCCAAGGCAGGGTGGTGAGGTAGAGGGCAGCTGTTTACAGTAGTAGAAGAAAGCAAAAGCAACAAGAGCAGAATGGAGAAGCAAGCCTCTTTTCTATCCCTTATTTGTATGTAGGATACCCACCTGAGGGTGGCTGTAACATCCACATCCCCATTCCCAGTGCTAAACAGTGGACACAATCTAGATTCAGCTGCCTCCAAAACCCCTGTTCCCTATGACTGCATGAGGCTTGGGGGGCATCTCCAGACAAACCATAACAGACTTTCCTGGGAAGATAGCATGACCTTGGGCAAGGTGGTTTTCTTTAGAGCTCTCTAAAGGAAGATGGCAAAGTGGCCAACAACAGCTTCCTGCAGCTGAGCAGCAACTCCTTTATTTTGGAAGGGGATCTGAGTTGTCTGTCACAGACTCTATCACAGCCATAATAGAACAGGCTCTGATAATTCTGGCCAAAGATTAGAAATCCTATGATAATGGATTCAAAATTCTCAGATTCCTTAGTTCCTTCAGCTTCTCCTGATGATCCATTGACAGGAATCTTACTACATGCATTCAAGAAGCTTTGGCAGCCCCAAGACATAAACCGAGAGATTCAAGCTCAAATTTTACTTGCACAGTCTGGACACTGATGCAAAGGTCATGTCCACTAGCATCAGGGAGTTGGGCAGTGTTTAAAATGCTAATTCTATAAAAGAAGCATGAGACTCTGAGTAAGATATCCTCGTTGTTGCTAAGGAACCTTTGAACTTGGACAGTTCAGGTTGGCTTAACTCATTACTGCACTGGAGTGTGGCAAACACAAAGAGAACATTTGCCAAGATTTCTTTGTATAATATCAGCACTAAGACAAGTTAGGTAGATGACTTGAGCCTCTTGAGTTTCCCCCTGGAAATTCTACTCATAAGCATAGGATCCTGAACTGCAGTGACAGTGCAATAGATGCTGAGGAGTAGTGCTCATGATAAAACAGGGAAGGATTCTGCACTGAGGGAAATCGTTACAACTCCTAAGTTTGGATATGCTTTTCCATTTCTCCAATCTGCCATTTGAATCTTGATCTGCAGAAAGAGATCTGGGGCACACAGTTAAGCTCTGGTATCACAGAGCTCCAGCTAAGATGGGTTTACTGTTGAAAGAAGTTCAATTTAATGTAAGTGTGAAGGGCTGATCTGTTGTCAGTAATGATCTTTTGAGTTGTGAACAATTACAGAGATGGGTGCACTGACGTAACTGAGCTGATCTGCTTATATTGTCTTGATTTAAATCAGTAAGTCCCTATAGTCTACCCTGTATAGAATGTTCCTATTCTTTATTTAAATGAACATCTTTGTGTACCTACTCTTAAGATATTGTATTAGGAAGTCCACTTACAGAAGGCTGTGGGTAGGTCTTTTGGTTGAGGAAAACATGGTAGGCCCAATTGTGGATGTTCCTAGAATCGCTGCCAATCATTGTGTTAGGAGATCTAGGTTGAGTTAGAGTAGAAAAGACATTTAAAGATTTGTCTCAGGTCCACTGACCTTGTCTATTTTGTATGAATACCAAGGTTTCTGCTGGGGCAAGAGTCCTCCCTTAAACCCTGGGGGCCTCAGTATCCTCTCTGACTCTTCACAAAACTCTCCTACCTAGTGTTAGACTGTGGCGAGGACTGACTTCTTTACCTTAGTACTGCCATCTTTCCACCTTCATGTATGTCAACATCATAGGAACTTCTGCTGATGTAATTCACCCAGTCAGCTGGACTTTCACCTACTCATGTCATCGAGAGCTATGCATTTGCTGTGGTCCTTCATACTTGGTCCCTTCCCTTTCCTTCCCTTCTTTTCCCTTCCCTTCCCTTCCCTTCCCTTCCCTTCCCTTCCCTTCCCTTCCCTTCCCTTCCCTTCCCTTCCCTTCCCTTCCCTTCTGTTCCTCTCTTCTCCTCCTCCCTCTCCTCTCCTCTCTGCCCTCCCTTCCCCTTCTCTTTCCTCTCCTCCCCCCCTCCTCTTTCCTCTCATCTCTTTTTCCTTCCTTCCTTCCTTTCTCACTATGGCTAAGGCCACTATCTACTCTCCTTCGAGAACCATCCAGGCAGCCACATAAATTTTGTAACCCCAGCCCTACTTGTTTAGTTTTCCCCCTTTCATCTCGTCCAGCAGCTGAGAGGACAGTGTGCATTCAGCAAAGGCTCCACTTTGGATGACAACGTCTATATTAAGCCATAATCAAGAGATACACCATTCTTCATGCCATTTTTTTGCCCTTCCCTTCCCCTGCCCTGTTTTCTCATGATGGATCCCTGTATATGCTGTGGGGAGGACAGTAGCCTGAATGCTTCTGATCTTCAACTTGAATGGCATGATGATTTAAAAGTCATGTGTAAAGTCAACTGACCCTGTTGACCTCCTTTGATCATTTTGTCCAGATAAATGTACAGCTCAGTTTGAACATAGGAGTAAGCTAGGGTGATGAACTTATAACACATGTGACAAAGCCACCAATGAAGGACCCTCTCTGCCCACACCTGAGCCAAGTTACCCCAGCATCAGTCCCAGGAGCCCAGCATGGACAACTGTACACTTGGGGCCGTGCTCATGCTTGAAAAGAAATAGCGGCACCAGGTAGTGGCATCACCAACTGGGACTCACTAACTGAAGTCTGCCAAGCTTTTGCATGGCTGGTCAATACTGAGATTTAGTTGCAATACTGGCACTTCATGGTAAATAAGTGAGCTTAGGGCTCCAGTTTGGGCATTATGAAATGTCTGCCATCACTGAGCTAGGGTGTAATACCATGTTTGCCTTCTTCTGTGACTTTGGTCATATTTAGCTCTGTTTCTCTAATTGTAAGACAGTGATATCGTCCTGTCACTCAGAGGACTGTCAGAGTGTCTAAATGGTGTGGTTTGATAAAGTATGGACTTATTGTTTAATGAGAACCCAAATCACAACAAATATATTTATTTTGGCAATGGTGGTGATGGTCTTGGGGATTGAAACTATAGTTTCTCCAATACTTAATTAAAAAAAATTCAGACAAATTCTAAGTCACAAATGGCCCTGGAGTCTGGCCACAGTGACAAACATGGCATCAAGTACCCCCAAGAAAAAGGATGAGTCCTAAGCCAGTGCTGACTGAAGAACAGAAACAGGAAATCTGGAAAGCATTTTATCACTTTGATGCAGAAGGAACTGGGACCATCGATGCAAAGGAACTAAAGGTGCCAATGACAGTCCTGGCCTTTGAGCCTAAGAAAGAAGAAGTCAAGAAAATGATAAGCAAAACTGATAAGGAGGGGACAGGTACAATGAACTTCAATGACTTTCTGACTGTGTTGACTCAGAAAGTGTCTGAGAAGAAAACCAAGTAAGAAATTCTGAAAGCTGTCAAGCTCTTCAATGATGATGAAACTGGGACAATATCATTCAGAAATCTGAAATGCATGGCCAAGGAGCTGAGTGAGATATGTCACCAATGAGGAGCTTCAGGAGATGACTGATAAAGCCTACCAAGATGGAGACAGTGAGATCAATGAGCAGGAGTTCTTGTGCATCATGAAGAAGACCAGCCTCTACTGAGACCCAGGTCATATCTCCTGCTACAAGCACATGTGACTAGAGTAGGTCCTGCTGCGCTGTGGAATCCAGCTCCCCATTTCCCTGTAGAATTTCAGCCCTGGCCTTGAATATGACTTGGACTTCTGGAAGTGTTTTTCAACATTAAAGTTCTTTGTAAAATGAAAAATAAAATATCATATGTCATTAAGTTGCCAAAACAGGAGTTCAAATTTAGAATCATCTGCCTCAGCCTGTCAGGGTGCTGAGATTGTAGGCTTTCACCACCATGCCTGGTTTCTATGATAATTTTTTTTTTTTTTTTTTTGGTATTTTTGAGAAGGATCTACAGGGTGTTCAGGGTCTCGCTACTATGTCAGACTCATAGTGATCCACCTGTTTGCAGCCACCCAAGAGCTGGGATTACAGGCGTGTACCATTCCATGACAATTTTTAATTGTAATGGCTTCTCACTACTCAAATGTCAGAAGAGCCTCAGTCCTAGATTTGCAGTGGCTAGTACTAGGCGTGTTTAAGGTAGGTCTGGGAAAGAGCACAGGAAACAGGTGAGCAGCTTGGGAAATATAAGAAACTGTCAGGTAGCTGGAGGGGAGGCTCTGGGCTCAGGTGTGACCTATTGGTGGGATTCTTTTCTGACCAGTATGCCTATGCTTTTGGCTTTAGGGGCCAATGGTGATGAGAGTGAAGACCTACAGTGTTCCCACCATGGAGGACCTTCCACAAAAGCCCTGAAACAAGCATTCCATATTTCTAAGCACAAGAGAGGCAATGTTGAAATTTTCCAATCTGGCACCCCCTCCTTTCCAAGCTTTTCAAAAATCCAAAACATAACCCCATCATGCTTCTCCTCCCCCCATCACATTATGCAGTACAAAACAATTTGAGATTAAAATGACAAATTAGCTGTTAACTGCTAAATATTTAATGTCAAGAAAAAAGCTGTTTAAAAGCCATAAAAATTCAGTCGGTAAATCTAAATAGTATAGTGGGGAAATGTTATATTAACTTAAATTTTTCAGTTCTTTAATATTGTCTTATATCAGGTATTTGCCAACTGGAGAATACACAGCACATTTACTGCATAAATTTATGAACATGTTCTAGTCACCCCATCCATTTTCTCTGTATTGTTTTCTTTTGGCATTTATAGCAACTTCAGTTTGTCTCTGTGCAAGGATAAGTGATTTTTAATTTTTCCTTCCAGATTTGGCCCTTGTTTGGTGGAGTACACTCATGGCCAGCTCACTTTACTTCTATCATCCTTGAAAAAATGAAGTTGATTTTTAAGGGATTTAGGTGGCAGAATCCAAGACGGCCCTGGAGAGAAGTTTGAGCTCAGGATAACAAACCATCACTCACCACCTCTGCCAATAATTCACTCTCAGAATCCAAGCTGCTAGTTTTAATGTTTCTACTGAGATTGCCGTGAGAGTAATAATACTTTCCACAAACCAGCTCCCCAGGGATACAGAGGGAGTTAATGAAGTAATAATGAGGTGACAGTGTCAGTGAGTTACAGAAAGTCCCTTGGATTAAAGTGGTAATAAAGGAATGTGGATCAGATGAGAACTTCTTGGTATTTGCTCCTGTTAATTCCACTTCTGGGACACTTAATCTCCTTCTTCTTTGTAAATGGTCACAGGAATGCTGCGTACAGCTGTAAACATTATGCACTGCACAGCTCCAGGGCTCTGCTCACACAGACCAGAGTGATTGACTCACCCTCCATCTCTGGGAGGACTTTTCTGGTTCAGACTTCAGATCTTTCTATTCAGTGGACACTCAAAGGTGCTACCAGAGGTGCCTCTGACTTCAGTCTCTTGAAAGGACCATACCACCTGCATGATTGCTAGGGAAAATGTTCCCCCAAAAGACTCATGTTGAATGTTTGGCTTTTAGATGATGGGCTTTGGGAATGGATTGAATTATGAGCATTCTAACTTGCACAATACGTTAATACACTAATGGGAGCATAATTTAATGGCATTATTGGGAGGTGATGAGGCCTAGCTGAATGTTGTGTGAATATTGGGAGTGTGTCCTTGGGGTCTGTCTTGTTCCTGAACCCAGAGTCAACCAACCTTTGTCTCTGCCTTTCTTTCATATTCACCAAGAGTTGAGCTACTTTTCCAACAACATGTTCCCTGTGATGCTGTTTCTGCTTCACCACATGCCCAGAATCATGGAACCGGTGACCATGGACTGAAACCTCTCAAACCATGAACCAAAACCATTTTCCTTTCCTATATTGTTTTTTCCTCAGGCATTTGTTACAATGATGGGAAGACAGTATATCCCCCAAAAGGTGTCTCAACAGGGACTACTGGAGAGACTAGCTGAGCTGCCAAAATTGAGCCACGAAGGCTCCACTAGCAAAACCCAGTACCCTCAGGGATGTTGAATGGCCCACATTAAACCACATCAGGGTAGGCCTAGGACTCAACCATTGCCACGGGGAAACAAAAACGGGTGCTCAGGCAAAATAGTTCACATGAAGATAGACCAGCTGAGGGTCTATCTTAAAGCTTTCTGAATGCAACTGCCAGGATTCCACACCTAAAAGCTGAGGCCACAACTACACAGAGGCATTTTTCTAGCTTTAGACTTTCTTGGAAGCCATAAGGATCTAGGTTTAACTGAGATCCTCACTTGGTTTCAAATAAAAGAATGATGTTTCTGCTAACATCATCTGGGTACCTAGCCAGAGTCTTGGATAGACCATGCCCCGTTCCCTGACCCTTATCATCCTCTAAGCCTTGTTTGACTCCTCCTGGTCACTTCTGCTGTCTACCTTCAGCCAAGTAGGCATCCCAAAGGAAAGAAGCTATACTAATAGCTTGATACCTTGTCATATGTTACCTGTGATGTATGTTGTGCACAATATTATTCCGCCTTAGTCTGGAAGAGAGAGTACACATTACATTGCTCCTCCCATCTCCAGAGACCAGCACAGTGACAAACACACTGGGACAAATGCAAATGCATGTGTTAATAGAGTCATGCATGTGAAATAAGCAGCTTGAAATTGTCCAAAGAGGCAAGAAGAGCATAGCTCTATGTAACCTACCTTCTATTGCCTTGTGTTTCCATGCTTATTTCCATATTTAATGTGACAAAACTATGTGGTTATGAATCTATAATTTTCTGTTCCTTTTGGAAAAGATATGATATAGTCACACAAACTGTGACTTTATTTCCTTCTGTACACTTTTTTTTGTCTTTTTGAGACAGGGTCTTGCTATGCAGTTAAGACTGGCCTTGAGCTTACTTTTTGTAGCCCAGGCTGGTCTCAAACTACACTGGTTCTCCTGCCTCAGCCTCCCAAGTGCTGGGACTACAGGCATGTGCCATCATGGCCTGGCTCCTTCTGTATACTTTTAAAAATATCATCTTGCTGCTAACCTGTCACTGCCAATGGCCATCTAGAATTGCCATCTTCTGCCATAGAGTTGACTGTTTTAGAAAAAGGTCTTGTAAAAGTTCAAGGAGAACAAGGGTGGGAAATGTAAAGAATGAGGCAAAAAGAAATTATATCTTATGCCATCACATGACTTCATTTAATTCTTATAGCCCCATTTTCCTGATGAGAAAACTAAGGCTCTGAAGTGCAAATAACTGCTCAGCATAGGAGAGGTCTGTAATTGTAGAATTTTAAAAATTATTTATTTATTTGGTCCAGAGTTCCACTACTCAGCTTGGACTTGTAGTGATCCTTGTCTCAGCCTCCCCCGGGCTGGAATTATAGGCATGTGCCACTCTGCCCAGTTTCTAACAGTAGAATTTTATCAAACCTCGATTTATCTGACATCAGTATCCAGGCTCTGTTCACTACATGTGCTTTAGAAGTCAGGTCAGCAAGTTAGATAACTCAGTGATGACACCTTTGAGCATAAAGGATGAAGGCAGGATGAATGATATTCTACAGAGGCCAATTGCTTAAGGGTGAAAAAAGACAAAAGGAGATAATGTTTTCATATAAAATGTGGCCATGATTTTTTCCTACAGAAGGGCAAGATCACATCTGTCTGCCCAATGCTAATACAATGTCTGGTTCCAAATTTGTGCTTAATTTGTTGAATAAATTTCTAGTCTCTGATGTGAGACTTTTCACAATTAGATTTCAGCAAGAACAATCATACGCACCTTTAATGATCACAGCTACCGTGCTTACAGTTGTTCTAAAACTGCAATCAGTAAATCTTCCATCAGAGGACAATGGAGCAAAGCAGTTTGGAGCTGTACTGTCTAACACCATAGCCACTAGCCACATGTGACTATTTAAATTTTAACAAATTGAATGAAAAATTCAGTTCCTCAGACGCACTAATCACATTCAAATTTCAATAGCTACATGTAGCTGGTGGCTATGACGTTAGACAAGATAGATACAAAACACATCCTTCATCGCAGCAAGTTCTATTGTACAAAACTAAAAGCATGATGTAGCGCTAGACAGAGATGGACTGGGGTCAAATCATGCCTTCATCACTCAATAGTTGGGGAGGTAATTAGTTGGTATTCATGAAATGAAAATAATAGTTGTACCTGTCTTTGCCTAAGTTTTCCCATAAAGTGGAGCCCAAAATAGAAGCTAACAAGCAGATGCATTACTGGGCAGTGCCATTCCAAAGAACAGAGTAAAGAATTGGGCATGTGAAAGAGGAAAGGAGGGAGACTCCTCACGTTTGAGCTGGCCTCAGCTGTAGGTAATTGGCTTCTTGATCCTGCATGACTCAGAACAACATTATTTAATGCATCTCAAAATCAGTCACCTGGAAGGTGGAAGGGGAAGGGAAACATTTATCTTTCAGTTCCTATCCATTTTTCTGCCCTAGGGTTTGGTGATTTGGATCTTAATATCTGACCAGTCTAAGCATTAGTTACCTTACAGGCAGTGGTGACTAGAATTCCCATTCACCACTCACCACTGCATCGAGTCCCCTGAGTTTCAGACATACCCCTCCCTAGTAAAACTGGATAAAAGTAGCTACTTGTGATAATCAGGGTCAATTATTCTTGATCCTGATAATTTAATTCGATTTCCTCATCCTTCAGTATATATATCCCAAAGTGATCAGGTGGTAGTGGCAGCTTCAAATTCAATGACTAAGTGCCCTGGCATTCATCATTTATGCATCTTATCACCTGTGTTAGCTATGGGAGAGATGGTACTGTATATCTTGTTTTGATTCAATGTATGTACCACATCCACAGGCAAAATGTTACAACCTAGTAGAGTGTTATGCCTGAGATATAGCCTTGTCAGGGATGACACTCCCCTGTTAAGTGTTCTATTTGGCCAGATAATTTGATGCATGGACCAAACCAGGAGATCCTGTGATCATACATTCATTGTTGCACTTCTTTGACCTATAAACAGGCTCTTCTTTTCTAAGACAATGTTGTTCTGTGTACCAGTCTAATAGATCAGGCATCCAGCAGACCAATAATGGTAGCTCAGCAGCAGAACTACAATGGAAATACAAACACATTACCTGAAGTAAGTAGGAATTCTGATAAGGATAAATTTCTTCCCCTTCTAGAATAGAAGGTTCCAATATAATTAGCCTGTCACCAGTGTCTGGCTCTGCTCTTGAAGAATGTACAAGGGCTCAAGGTCCCTTGCAGGCTGGGCATTCAGTAATGTCATTAGGTTTTATGAGAGAGGCAATGCTATTGCTCCCATGAATAGTCACCATTTCTGCTCCTATGGATACTATGTTTATAAATGCATTCTGCCATCATTAGAGTGGCTTAGCTGACATCTGAGTCATCCTGTCCATCCACTTGACTGTTGAGACTTCCCCTCACAAAGGATGTTCTCTTTTGAGCTTTGATATGAGACACAAAGTCCTGCCTGTTTTCTTGTTAGAAGTCAGCAAGATAGCTGAGTGGACTAAGCACCTGCTTAGGCAAGCACAGGGGCTAGGGTTCAATCCTCAGCAGTGCGACAGCACTGGCCCCACCTCCGGGCACTGAGCTGGTCCCCAAGACCAGGAGTTATGGCTCATGCTTGTAATCCCAGCTCTGGGGAAGCTGAAAACAGGATAGCCACAAGTCTGAGCTGCATAATGAGATCCAGTAGCAAATGCATAAAAAAAGGAGTCAGAAGTCCATCCACCTGCCTTTCCTCTAGACTTGTTTGTCTCATATCTCACGATCTTACTCCTTTCAAGCTTCCATCCAGCAGTCAAAGTGGCCACTGTTGCCCAGGAATCCATGCATTTAACCATCTTTCCTTTCATAAAATAGAGAATGATTAAGGTATTACTGAACTTTACTTTGCCTACTAAGAAAGTTTCCCTTTGACACTGTACTTTATAAAATACAATTTGGAGCAGCACCAACACATAATGCAATTCATCCATGAAGAAATTGTTTCATTCTATAATACAGTAGTTGGATGAAGGACTCCCTCCTCCAGTCTCATAAAAGTCGTGGCTGTGACTTGAGGAGCAGATGCATGTACAGAGGAGCAGGTGACTTTGGAACTGGGCCACCTGATCATGTTTTATATATGCGTTCTAGACCTGCCCTGCAGGGTCCTGCTCCTGTTTGTAACGCATAGTGCATTGCTGCTGTGTGAACTGACTTAATGCCTTGGTGGTTCTGGGAGCAGTGAACTCAGGATTGTCAATTTGAGTCTCACATTCCCTTTTATGTCCCAGGTATTTGATATCTAAAAGGGCCAAAGAGCACAAAAGGGACTATTTCTCAAAAGGAAAGCAATTCTTTGCTTTAGAGCTCATAGTCTTGCTCCAGAAACGTTGTGATATGAATGGCAGAGCTTGCCGGAAACATGACTCAGAATTCTTATCCACCGTGAACTCTTTAGGAGGGTTAGATCTGCTGGGTCAAGTGGCAGGACAGTTTGCCCCACACCTGCTCCTGCTACAAAGTTCGTTTCCTATTCTGGATCAGTTTCCCATCACTATGAGAACTGCTTGAGATAATTAACATATGAAGAGAAAAAGCATATTTTGGCTCACAGTTTAAAAGGTTTCAGTCCCTGATGCATTGGTCTGATTGCATTGGGCCTATGCTGAGGCAGCATCCACATGGGGGGGATTGTGGAAGAGAAAACCTGCTCTCCTCAGGTCCAGGAAGAAAAAGAGAGGGAAAGAAAGCAGGTGGGACGCCCTCTGAGCACTGTGCCTCCCCTGGTCCTGACCGTAGCTTCCCATAAGGCTTTGCCTCTTGGAGGTTCCAGCAGGCTCATCAGGGGGATAAAACCCTTAGCACCTGGACTTTTGGTGGATGTTCAAGATACAAATGGCAGCAGGACTCCACTTGAAAAATGAATGTCTTTCTTTTTTACTTTTTTAATTAGTACATGTTTGTGGTACAGAATAAGTACATTTGTTGTGGGGAATCTATACCCATCAGATACCTTTCTGGTCACCTGTAAGACTGATTCAAGCACATGTGTGCTGCTGCCAGAATCCAAAAAGACTCATCAAGCACTAAGCCTTCTTACTAGCAGAGACTCAAAGTATGAAACTTGTCCCTTACTTTAGAGACATATTCACCTGGACACCCCAGGTTCCAGACTCCTAATGTGGAATACATAAAAGTGTATGTAAAAGCCCTCAGAGGAGTGCAATTGGCAAAATGCAGCCTGTGTGAAAAGTGACCCAGTCCTTTAACAGATAAATGGAAGGGACATTCATAGCCTAGAGTCTTTAAAAATGTATCAATAAATATATAGATTTTATTCATAATATATAATATATAGGATTTTATTTGTGTATATATTTAGAAAACTAACTTTTAAAAAGTGACCCTTAGCTAGGTTTAGTGGTACATGACTGTAATCCCAGCTCTTAGGGACTGAAGCAGGTGGACCACTCTGAGTTAGAGGTCAGCCTGGGCTACCTAGTAAGTTCAGGATCACTGAACTACATAGCAGGGCTCTCATTCTGTCTCTGTCTCTGTCTCTCTTTCTCTCACTCTTTCTTTCTCTCTCTCTCTGTCAAAGAAGTGACTTCTATGAAACCATTGACAATTGAATTGCAAACATTATCATTTTTAGAAGTTTTAAGGAAATGAGAGTCATCTTGAAAAGTTCTGTCCTTTGAAGATGCATATATAATATTTATGAATGAAAAGATATGACATTTGAGATCTGTTTTAAAATAATATGGGGATACCAGGCATGGTGATGCATCTCCGCAATCCCAACACTCAGGTAGCTGAGGTAGGGATTACCTTGAGCTCAAGAACAGCCTGGGCTACAAAGTGAATTAAAGGCCAACCTGAACTACATAATGAGACTCAGTTTAAAAAAAAATAATAGAAAGAGAAAGGAAATTGTGGATTAAATAAATTTTCTATGAGTTAATAATTATTAAAGGTAGGAAAAGAACATGTGGTTTATTATATTATAAATATAATATAATAAATTTTGTTTGTTGAAATTTTTCTATAATAAAAATCTAAATTTTCTTAATTAAACATGTTAAATAGTTAGTAAATACTGATGTTAACTGCATTTACCTTGTAGGCCTGTGTATACTGGCTCACCTGCAGGCACATCCATGGTGCTGATACTTGCCATCCCATTTTTACCAGATCCCACTGGAGTGATGTTGTGAATGGCCTCGTATGCTATCAAGACAATCCAGTCCCTGCAGATTCGACTAGGACAGGGAACAGGAAAGCTTAATATCCCTGTGGGGCAAGACAATAAATACATTTTTCTCTTTTTCTTCTGTAAATCAAACTGATTCTGATCCGGATGGGAAAAATTTTACCAGATCAATAGTTACATGCCAAGAGCTAGTGACTGTGATGTTTTGCTGTATTAAAAACAGGACAGCTGGCAGGGCAGTTACTCTTGGGGGTACCACCTGATTAAATTTAGGATTGTCATGCACCATGATCTATCTTGTTGTTATTAATCTTGTTGTTATTATTGTTTGTAGCAGCCAGACAGATGAACTGAATAGAACAATCATGGGGCCAGAACCCTGGTGTCTTTTAAACCTTTGATGATAGCATTGGTCTGTGTAATTCTTTCTGGGAGGCAAGATGGCTTGATTATCCTGACCAGAAAGTTAGGGGAGGAAGGCAGTGACAAGATCTTCCCTTCCTATCATTGAGACTCTACAGATCAAAGAACTATAGTCCTCCCAAGTCCTGAGTATATCTATCAAAAAGCCATACTCAGGAGCTTCCTGTAAGAGTCTCATGCTGGAGCATCAAGTAGGAGCTCAGGAGCAGCAAGCGCAGTGTTTGGCAGCAGTCAAGGGCACCACAAGGGAATGTCTGCATGAAGCATGCTGTTGTCTGAGTACAGATAGCACTGGTGACTGCAGTCCAGCCTAGGTTAGCATACACGTGCAGCTGAGGTAAAGTGTTCATGGGACAAGCACCCATGCCAAAAGATTGTTAGGAAGATTAAATGAGGAAAAAATGTAAAACTGAATTGCACGTTAAATACTATGTACTCAGTCATTGTTATTCACTCTGTTATTGCTGCCATCAACACTGTTATTACCCTGAGGGATAGAATTTTTATTTAGAGGTTCCAATGGCTTAGATTATTATACTACTTCCCATTATCTCTGGGAAGAAGAGATTATCTCTGGAAGTCATAGCTGGCTTAGCTCCATAAGGCCTATAAGCATAATTAAACCTCCAGGAGCAATTGGCATTTCTACCTTTTCCACCAGAATCTCTGCTGATAATAAGATATTCTTTTTAAGCTATCTTCACTCCCATTATTAATTAATTTTTTAGTTAGTAGCCATGCTGGGTATTTCTTATTCCTTGTATTCTCTTCTCAGAGGCCTGTTGTGATTTCACTGTGGCATTTGCATTCTGAGCTGTCCCTGATTCTGAACCTTGTGACTGTCTCATCAAGGTCACACAACTTGCTTTCTTGAAATATGAAACCCCTGTAACTGCCAGCTTGTTCAGAGGGAAATCATGGGAAAAATTAGAAGTTATTAACTTCGAAGAAATAAAAAAGGTAAAAGGAAAAGAAATAAAAATCACAAAACTGAGTAATAATATAAAGATGAGGTGGTAGATATAAACCCAAATATATCAATAACATAAAACTTTGAAGCTACAGTCAAAAGATATCCTGAAGTCATGGAAAGACTAAAAGCAAACTAATGTAACTTCTGTTTCTGACCAAGACTGAATAACACAAATCAAATATATCCTCTACCTGAAACAAACAAAAACAAACACACAAAAAAACACATATTTGAAACAATTGAACAGTTGTCTTCCTGGCACTGCACACTGGGCAGTGAAGACCGATGATCTCTAAAAGATGGAATATAAAAAAGATTGCCTTGTCTCCTGCCTCAGTTTACCATGTCCAGAGTCCCCAGATTGCTAGGGCAGTGGGGAAGGACCATAGCAGTGAATCCCTGCATGGTGAAAGTGTAGCTCAGACTCTACAGACATAGGTGGCTGGAGTTTGCAGGCTAAGAACAGTACTGGAAGGAGCTGTAGAGACTGAGAGCTCTGGAGATTTACACAGGGTGCTTGACTATTCAGCAGAATACTGACAGGTGCACATGTGCAGGAACTGAGACTAGAGACAATCACTTGAAATGATGCCAAGGAATAGCATACAACTGTCATGCAGGGCTGGGATTGTTCAGTACCACTTCCTACTAGTCAGTCTAGAAACCCAGTTCACAGATAACTCAGTGGAGTAGTTCAAGGTCTTGCTGCAGCATCGGGAATGATTTATGTTAGGCTAGCTACTTCTCTAGCCCTACCTAACAAAATATAAAGAAAAAGAGATCATTTGGTTTCTAAGCAACTTAACTATACCCCAAAACAGAATATAAGTGTATTTATAGTAATGCAAAAAATACATAGCCCTCAGCAAGGTAAAATTCAGTGTTTGGTATCCAATTAAAAATAATCAGGTATGAAAAAAAAACAAATATATGAACCAGAATGAGGAACAAAATCTATAGATTGAAACTGACCAAGAACTGGCATACAACTCAATTAGTAGTCAAACATATTAAAACATCTATTATAAGTATATTTTAAAAGGTCAGTAGAGATATGAAAATACCTTTATAAACTAAATTAAACATCTAGATATGAAAATTACATTGTATTCAATGAAAAACATGTTGGATGGGTGAACAGCAGATTAGTTATTGCAAAAGAAAGCAGAAAAGTGAACTTGAAAAACAATGGCAATAAAACTACTGAAAATGAAATAAAAACTTTAATAAAAAGAACTTTAGTGAACTTGGAGATAATATTAAATGGCCTGAAAGATGTGTGACTAGAATCCCCAATAAAAGTGGTAGAGGAGAGATAGAAACAAAATAAGTTCCAAAATAATTGTAAGTGACAGAAGTCAGATTTTATGTATGTATGTATGTATGTATGTATGTATGTATGTATGTATTTATTTATTTATTATTTCAGGGAAGGGTCTACAGGGTGTTCCGGGTCTCACTACTAGATCGGACTCACAGTGATCTGCCTGTTTACAGCCTCCCAAGAACTGGGATTACAGAGATGTGCCACCACACCCAGTCTCAATTGCTGTCTCAGGGCACCCCAGGGGTGGCGTCAACACAGCAGGCCCAGGGATCAAACTCCTGGCCCTTTGCAGGTGTTTTAATCCTCTGAGCTATTTGTTCAGCCCTCAGAAGTCAGATTTTTAAGAGTGCATAATGTTTGATTCCACTTGTGTGAAATTCCTAAATGAATGAACCAACAGTGACAAGAAAAAAGATCAGTGGTTGCTCAGGATGACAATGCCAGGATGCAAGGAGACTTGGGGGAAGAGAAGGGATAAAGTAAGCTTTTGGGGGAAATGGTCATGTTCGTCATTTTGATGGTGCTGATGATTTTATGAGTGTGTTACTATGTCAGTATGTCTTTGGCAGTATGTTTTACTTATGTGTAAGTATACTATATTGGGTATATTTTGGCAATTGTTTAAAGTTGCATAAAATTAAACAAGTAGTAAATTAAAGAAAGCTAGTGTTTAGCTGTACTTATATGTCACATAATACTTTGGTTTAAAAATTACTCATGGTAAAGGTGATCATTTCTCAGTGATGAAATTGCAATCTTCAAGAAAACATAGTTTAAATTAATATGCTCCTATTATTATGTCAAAATGTAGAAAACAAAAATGAACAAAATTAAAATACATACAGGGTCTATCAGTTCTCAACCTGTGGGTCGTGACCCAGATGGGGGTCGAATGACCAAAACACAGGGGTCGCCTAATGCCATTCTGAATCATAACTGTAGCAAAATTATAGTTTTGAAGTAGCCACCAAAATTATTTTTTGGTTTT